>JAQIWG010005474.1:0-14489 GCA_034695025.1 Chamaedrilus cognettii | reverse complement strand
GGTCGGCGCGCCGCCGCCGCCGGGTGAAAACACCTCGCGCGCCGCCGCCGATGTGTCAAGGTCGGCGCAGACCTCTAGTGCTAGCACAGGTTGGATATTTTCAGCGATGAGACTCCACCATAACATTGGATTCCTTGATATCTGTCTTCTCGGCATCTTATTCTCTCCTGCCACTTACATAAGTAGGCGGAAGAAAGAGTGATAACAGTTACAGCTTGTTTCTCCAACACGGATTTAATGGTGGTTCAGGATTTAGCCTGCCACTTTGCATAGGCTAAATCCTGAACCGCCATTAAATCCGTGTTGGAGAAACCAGCCCTTAATGTTGTCCACAGGTCCATGATCTGATCGCCAGGATGTGTCTAGTTCTATGCCACTGTCGGTTATGTTGCATTGCAATTTCAGGATTGTAATTATTGCAGATGTAGCTTGCCTCACTGTTCATCCTATTGAAGAAGTAGGAAGGGGTAGGGGCCGTGGAGAATTTAATTAGCAGACGACTCTGGTGAATTTCTCTGTGCCATTGGCGCATTGGCTTTTTATAGATTCCTTCATTGTAAGCTTCTTGCAGGTATCCGCAGCGCATCTGGTGCTGCTAGGCCACCAGGCTGTTTGTAGCATTTATTAGCCAAATTTATCTCAAACCTAAGCTAAGTAACTCTAACCTAAGCCTATAATAACAATTTGTGAAATGAATCCTTAATGGAAATCCCTAACCTAAGTACTAACTGAGGGGGGGGGTTGTAGCTTGAGGACCGTGTGTCAAAGATGCATGTCAACAAAGACTATTACAGTCCAGTTCTGTGTAACAGGGCCGCCACAGAATCGCTCCCCTTTCTTTAGTCGCCTTTTACGACTCGCTCAGGGAGCTCTGAGCTGCAAGTCTTTTCTTTGTTTCCAGACTTGCTGGGCTGGCAATTTAACTAAGTAGAAGGCTTGACCTATGAGTGAAGCAACGGAATGATATAACGTGGAACTAGGCTATAAATAGAAACGGCCCCCTGCTGCGCGGCATTGCTGATGTTGCGTCCCAGTCGATGTCTTTACCAGAGTTAATTAGTTTTTAGATTTAAATTAAAACCTGCTTCCGATGACTGTCACTGATTGGAGCTAAAGAAACTAGTGCCGCCTTGCATCTGCTGACCTGATTGGACTGCGCACTGTTTCAGTAGTAGATACAACTGAAGACCAGCAAAATTTATGATTTTTTTATACGTTTGTGCGCAGTAATAAGAACTAGAATTATCATTGTATGTTAATGGGGCACAAAAAATGACCTGGGTTTGCATGGTATTGAAACCAATCGATTTGAACTCAACGGTCAGTCGCTTTTTTATCAATTGCGCGATTCTCCCACAATTCAATTCTCGTATGCCTATTCGCCGCTAGCGGCAGCAGGCCTAGGCCGTGCACACAAGTGTGACCACGTATCGCCGAGTCAACAAGCCTACTAGGCCTAGGCCGTGCACACAAGTGTGACCACGTATCGCCGAGTCAACAGGCCTACTAGGCCTAGGCCGTGCACACAAGTGTGACCACATATCGCCGAGTCAACAAGCCTACTAGGCCTAGGCCGTGCACACAAGTGTGACCACGTATCGCCGAGTCAACAAGCCTACTAGGCCCATTCGACCACAAATATTAGCGATCGGCCTACAGCGCGCCAAAATAGGTCTATCCAAATACTATGCAGCGCGCCGGTTTTCTGAACACCGCGCTAATACGGCGTTAGCGCCGCGCTAACCTGAGCAACGGCTAGAGGCGTTCAGATTGAGAACGAGTTGGCCCAAAATTTCAACTCAACTCTAACACCGTCCTAACACCGTGGACTTGAAATCACCCACTGTCGGACAATTTAGCGGTGCAGTGTTATTGCTGTCATATATTAGTTCTATTTTGTATCCCTGTTTGCAATAATATTATGATGGAATAGCTTCGGTCTTTTCCATTGTGTGGGATATTGCCCTGCTTGGTACAGTTTGCGGTGCTAATTTGTTACCAGCATTAACTGCATCAGAGCGGTAATTCGGGTCGGCTTATAATGGTCCAATTTGCTTCGAAATTGGGGAATGAATTGTTGGCAATTTTATCTGCAAACTGTTGGCAGCGCATTTATTTAATTTTCTGTCGTCGGTTTTCGGTGAAAGTTTCTTTCCTTCATGGCACCTACTAGCAGCGACATCATTGGACCAAAGTGGAATATCCCTAGATTCTGGATTTCTCGACCGATAATATCCCTGGATTGCATTTGTTACAAAGACATTCCAAGCTCTCACTGTCAAATGTACCATTTTATAAAAAAATATTAAAATGTATAGATCTAGGGATTGCTTTAAAAATCAGATCCCTAAAGTACGAAATATCCCTAAATCTAGTGATATATGGTATCCCAACTCCCAAGCAGTGACATAGTGTACTGGTTTCATCTCTGAAAATGATCTACATGTACTGTGTATGATGCACTCTACTCTAGTGACTGATTCATCTATACCCACTTGACCGGCAATATCTAAATTACAAGTACACAAGATACAAATTTTGCATTGCGCTAGGCCTATTTATCTTGAAGTGCTCTATGCATATGGTAAACACACAAGCGATTTTGTTACGATACCGTTTACTGTTTTGATGCATAATAATTTTAAAATCAATGTTAAAACACTGATAAGCTTAAATATATGAGCCTCTTGACACCGAGACCGATGAGCTGATTGCACAATTTCTGCACTATTCAGCTTAAGTGTCAGAGCATCAAACTCAAAGGTCTATGCTATCTCGAAGCATAATCTGCATGATTTTCTGCCTAATTATGGTCGTTATCAGCATCTTGAAGTATATCGTTATGATTGTTGAATGAAATATTAGTTGCTCAGACCTGAACTGAAACACTTGACGCTTGGTCTCATGCTATTCTGATAGCCTGCAAAAATAACTTAATTGATGCAAACAATGTCATGCGCGGTTTAGAAGCTTGTTGAGTTAATTTTATGGCATTCATTGCGTTACTTTTCTTTCTTTTGCATTGTGTTTGTGTCTGTTCTTTGTGCTGGTCAGCACGGTTTTATGTTGCTTGTGTTCTATTGCATTTGCTCTGTCTCTTATGAATAAAATCCATATACATGTACATGTACAGAATAATTGCTTTATAAAAATACATGCTAAATATAATGATGCTTTGCAGAGTTACGAAAGTCAATCCGATGAACGATTCCAATCATATTTCATCGAATCCTTATCTAGCCGATGCCATGACCGGACCCACATAACCTTCTGACCCGACCCGGTTAAGATGCGTGACCCGCTTCCTGACCAATCAGGGCTGCCCGTCATCCACCTGCCCCCGGGCGCGACGGACTTTGAGAAGAAGAAGGTCCGCCATGCGTCGGGCGCGTCCGCCGTCTCTGCAGCGGAGAGCATTGGGCACTGGATCCCCACCCCACCAGATGGGGGGTATGTCACTGTTGTCTTAACCCCCGTGTTTTTATTCTGTTTGAGGAGATCATTATCCTCATGCCCTCATGCACCCCAGGTTATTGTTATGTTTCAAGAGATCATTACCCGGAAGTGATCCTTTAATGGCGGATACATATACCTCTCAGCAACTGCGCTCTCAGTTGTGATGTTTTTTAATTTTTTGCCACTGCAACGCATTGACTTTCAATGTCGGGTACCATAGCGTCCCTTATGGACCTTTTTTAAACCCATTTTTGTGTCTCACGCGCGTTGTACATTTTATTGCGCTGTATCAACTATTTTTATGCAAAATTGAACCAAATGTTTACTAGGCCCCGCCTAGAAGTTCTATCTAGTCTAGTGCCTGATCTGATGATTACGAATGGAATAACTGCATAATACGACACTTGTGTGAAGAATGGCAGATGAATTGCAATTACGATCGAATTGTAGATATGACCAGGGGCCTCATTTACATACATTTCTTAAGATTTTTGAAGTCTTATCCTAACTGAAATTTAAAACAAATAAAATCCAATCGCCGACCGCCGTGACGTCATCATTCGGTTTGCGCGAGAACGTGCGGAGTTTCAAATTAAAAAGATAAGACTTGCCAAAGATTCTCTTAAGACAATCTTATGACTAAGATTGTCGTAGGATATCTACGTAAATGAGCCCCCAGGCCTATTCGCTGTTATTTCATAAGCCTATACTATGGCGGCGATATATATATATCGTGCTGACCCCTCTGCTGCGCGTGTCAGGTACGGATGGATCATCGTGTTGGCTTCTTTCCTCAACCACGTCATCGTCGACGGCATCGCGTACACGTTTGGCATCTTCAAGCCGGAGTTTGAGGCGGTGGGGGGCGAGGGGGGCGGCGAGGCCAAGACCTCGCTAGTCGGCTCCCTCATGGCCGGCTTCTACATGTTCACCGGTCGGGTTTTGGCTTTTTTGGGCGATTTTAATTTTTATATTATAACGCGCGTCATTTAAAAATAAAATGCTTTACGCTTCAACGTTGATGGATGGCTGTTGCATTTTCACCGGTTGGTTGGCTTTTTTTCAAACGATTGAAATTTTTATGTGATCGAAGAATTTGATGATGATGAAGATTGATGGACTGCGGACATAATTTTGTTGTTTATCACTGGTCGACTTCGATTTTTTGTAGCAATTTAAATGTTTGAATGCGTGAAGGAAATTTAGATAATTTAGCCCTCGTGGCACGTATGGAAAAAAGACAGGAAAACATAATTGGACTGACACTGTGGTATGTTGTGTATTGTAGCCCCAGGGGCAACGCCAGGATTTTTTTTTAGGGGGGGCTGAGAGGAAACAAAGGAAAAACGTATATTTTATCACCGAACAGAACTACTAACCCTTGCTACAGGCTTTAAAAATCATAACAACAGGGACTTAAAACAACAAGCACCTAAAAAAAGTGGGGGGGCTAGTGGGGGGGATAACTTTCTGAGTTGGTGGGGCTATATCCCGTCTTGCCCCCCCGTAGCGCCGCCTCCGATTCTAGCGAATTACGTAATATCTACATTACATAATACTGTATAGATATTTCAAACCGATACTAGCTTAATAATATCACAGATGTCAAAAATAGTAATAATTTATACGTTAATCAGGTTTTGTTGCGTTGATTTTGTATGTAATTTAAATAAGATTTTTATATCGTTGTTATCGTTGCTATCGTCATTACTTAACTAGTCGTCAGCCTGTCTGTTTCATCAAGTTCTCATTAGTGTTCTTGCCGCATGCCTCAGCTCCGGTGGCGAGCGCCCTTGTCAACAAGTTTGGCTGTCGGCCGGTTGCCGTGGCCGGCGCGCTCATCGCGTGCGCGGGGTTTGTGCTCAGCACCCTGGCGCACAGCACCGACGTACTCATCGTGACCTACGGGGTCATCGGGGGTGAGAGCGGCATGGGCCGTTTTTGAGTTTAATGGTAGAGTTACATTTGATGAGTTTAATGACCTTGCGTAATGACAATGTCTGTTATGTCCGTTACAGTCAGATTCTGTGCGGAGTGTTACGCACACACCGCTCAGTCCCTCTATAGTAGGTTTTTACGACTCGCCCGGAGAGATCCGGGCTGCAAGCCCGTTTTTTTTCCTCGTTTTTTAGTAACCCCTTATGGGAAGGACAATTTTTTCATGATTTACATTTTCATTTTGCGGTACTACGTATGCAGCGGGAAAAAACTTATGCAGCTCGAACGCAGCCCTTGTTTTTAGCCGCTTCTAGGTTCGAGCCCGCATGGATATCCTGGGTATAAAAAAGAAAAAGACCCTTGTAAATAGTGATTTAATTTGGTAACAATTGCTCGATCGCGGCTTTAAAAAATCGATGCCTTCCTATTTGCTGTGTACAGGCTCTGGTCTGGGCATCCTCTACCTGCCCAACATAGTCGCCGTGTCGTACTACTTCGAGAAGCGGCGCGCCATCGCGACCGGAGTCGCGGTCTGCGGCGCCGGCGTCGGCTGCTTTGCGTTTGCGCCGCTCGGCCGGCTCTTAATCGACCTGCTGGCCTGGCGCGGAGCCATGCTTATTATAGCCGGCGTCGCTCTCAACGGCTGCGTATTTGGCTGCCTGCTCAAGCCGCTGAAGCCGGCGGGAAGGCCGGTGCGGCGGGCGCGCGCCAAGAACCTTCTGGATAGGCTGCGCGAGCAGACAGCGCACAGGAGGGGCAGGCATAGGAAGGCGTCCGAGTCGAGCGAGTGCGGTGGATACGGGGCGGCGGGGGGGGGGGCCGGCGGGGGGGGACAGGGGGGGACGACACAGCAGGATCTGCTGAGGCGCATACAGGTCTGGGGCTGTGCTGTTGTCGGTATAATGCTGTGCAGCATTTTTTCTTTTGGAGGATGTTATTCAGGATGGTTATTTTTCATTTAAATTGTTATAGTATTGCCTAATTGTCCCAAGGTCGTGTTATTTCTAGTTTATTTGTTAATTTAGATTCATGCGAATTTTTGTGAATGGTCATTAATTTATTATCTTAGAAAATTTATACTAAGGAAATATCGGCGAAGGATTAGCCTGCACAGTCAATTTGAGTCAATTTTTGAAGAAGGTGTGTATTCAAATTTGGTTGACCTACAACTGATTTCTAGCAGCCAATCAAATGACAAGAAATATTGATTTTGCTTACTGATAGCTATGTGCTTTGCGTTGGTAGAAACGCTGTTTCACGCATTTGAATGAACAATGGCGTTTTAATTTTTGCATCTTTCGAGTTACAGGTCTAAGTAGGCTACTGCATTGTAATTTTTTGGTTCCAATGACTTTTAATTTTTGCTTTTATCACTACTAATGGATATGGACTAACCCCGCTCTCACCCCTGCCAGGCAATCAAGTGGGCTAAAGAATCTGCTCTAAAAGAAGAAGAAGAAGAAGAGGGCGCGGTCGACTATGGCGGCTCTGTCCTGAACTCGGTCATGACCCTGGGGGGCGCCGTGGGGGGCGCCGAACTATCCACCAGCTACGAGGGGGCAGCCGCGCCCATCGCCATCCCCGGGGTGGACGGGGGGTCAGGAGGAGCCGGGACCCCCAGGAGCACCCCGCACGGAAGCCATGCAGCCGACGGGCTGTACGCGGCAGCCGCGGCGGCCAGGGACCTGCATGACCTGGTGGAGAGGGATGAGTCGGGGCTGGGGGAGGGAGGGGAGGGGGCGGGGGAGGAGTTTGGGAGGAGCCCGGGGAGCGACTGCGGGTCCCCCACGGCGAGATCAACATCTACTAGTGTGGGTTTATTTTGTTAGATTTTTTTAATGTTAATTTTTTTGGATCATTCTTCAATAGCAAAATTTAATCTGCAGTTGGATTGTTATTCGGCTACGTGCTTTGATACAAATCTTACAAAGATAAAGATGACTACAGCCACTATAATATTGCATGTTGATTGTGAATATTTTAATATATAATTCATCAACATAAAGGACTGTAAAACAAGTCGTCCAAATGTAACTGGATTTGCTTGGGAAAAACTCTCTGAAGGATTTGAAAAGCAAAGAATCGTCTAGGGTAAGAATTAGGGGATCTGCCATATATTTGTTCGACATTGAACGAAGACTAGAAGGCGATTTTTTATTAAGGTGGTGGTATATCTTAAATTTTTTTTTGACTACCGATCACGTTGTAATTTTTTTATTTTTTGCATTCTTTGTTTTAAATATTTATTTCAGTTTTCGAGGCGCAGGCGATGGGAAGTCAACTCCGACGTTCCCTACATTGACGGAACCGATTCGGTCGCCGATGACGTCACAGTCCTCTCTAAATCGCCCCCCGTTCGACTTCAGATTGACGCCCCGCCCCTTGGTGGTGACCGTGGGGTCGAGTGGGCGGGGGACAGGGGCGGGAGAAAGAAGGATAGGGCGGATGAGTCGAGGCTGAGGCTGCCCAATGGGGTGTGTAGGGAGGACTACGCGCGACCGATGTATCGACAGGATATCTTCTACAGCGGGAGCATCGTGCAGCTGGAGGCCTACAGGTATCGTCTTCTTCTTTTTCTTCTTTTGTGTCTTTTTGGGGATTTTGCAAGTTGTAGAAAACTTTTGTTTAAAACATAGCACGCCACTTGTTTTAATTAATTCCCACCAGCGCACTTCTATACATTGTATAATGATAGATATACCGCAAGACTTGTTTTTGTGTTTTTTTTCTGTTGTTACTGGTGTTGATTTGAAAAAATATGATCTAATTCTTTGCAGTTTTCAGAACAATATTTCCTGAGTATTTAGTTTCACCTCGCTGCTAAGAATTAGTGCTTTTTATATAGTTGTTAAAAATCATATATATATTTTTTTTAAAGAAAGAAATGATAAGAATGAAAGAACATAGGTCTTGTGATCGTTTGTTTGCCAGGTCTCAGCCGGACGTACAAACCTACGCTAAAAGCGTCGTAGCCATTCCCGCCGAGCTTGGCGCCGCCGACGCCGCGTCGGCCGCCGACTCGCTACTGTGGCGCCGCCTGCCGCTGTGGAAGGAAGCGAAGGACACCCTGCGTGGCATGACCGACTGCTCGCTCTTCAATGACCCGCTCTTTCTCGTACCGGCCCTGGGGAATCTGCTTGCCACGGTGGGGCTGTACGTGCCGTTTGTGTTCGTGACGGATCGCGCGGTGCAGATGTTTGGCGTGACGCCGGTGGACGCGGCCTTCCTGCTGTCGATCATCGGTGGGTGAGGGGATGGGATTTAAGCGATGTGGATTTATTTCGCTTTTTCTTTGAAACGTTTTCTATTCTTAAGCTTATTTGTTAATGCCTTGATTTGATGATTTCATCCAATGTACTTGGCTCCCAGCATTAGTGTCTGTTATTCATTTTATTAATTTTTTTCTGCATTTTTTCTCGGTTTGCGTGTTGCAGTTATTTTGAGAACACATTTGAGTTGAAGACTGCCAGGAACTAGTAGAAATTGTAAATCAGATAATTTCATTCTCTCCATTACTATATTTTTTCTTCTTTTAAATTAAACTAATGCTCAAATGCTCAAGAAAATATGGCGTCGTTATAAGCGTTGTCGCTTTAACTTTTTTTACTGTTGGTTTTAGATCCGATTGACGTTAATGGTTTGCCTGTTGGCAGGAATCACGAACACCATTGGTCGGCTGGTGGCCGGCGCGCTTGCCAACTTGCCGTGGTGCAACTCGCTGCTGCTGCACAACGTCGCGCTGCTCGTGGCGGGCGTCGCGTGTTTCTGCAACGTGCTCGCGGTCACCTACCCCCTCATGTGCGCGTACGCAGCGGTCTTTGGACTCTGCATCGGTGGGCGGCTTTGGATATTCAATTTAAGATTCGAATTAAGCAGTGAATTTAGTTTATACGCAGTGGTATTATGGTTTCACACTTCGCAATGCAATCCCCACGAATGTTATTAAACTAGCGCACATTTGACCCTGGGGTCACTCACTGTCAAATATGAAATTTTCGTGCATGCAGTGCGGGTAATTTAGGCGAATTTCACGGATATTACACGAGCGAAAATACACTGCATAGCTGCAGAAGCTATTTATAACAGGTGGTTCTCAGAAACACGAAAATTAAGTGCAGCTCAGTTTTTAACTGCCGGTTGCTCGATCTCGATTTAAGTTCGATTTAGTTTTGTGGTCCAAGTTGACCAATCAAATTATTCTGTACAATTCTGTCATGGATTTTTATTGGTTAAATCGGACTACAAAATTTAATCGCACTTGAATCGTACTTAAATCGACGTCGAGCAACCAGCAGTTAGAGGCAAAGCCACAAAAGTAACCTGTAAACATCTCATGTTTTACGGTATTGATTTTTGTGTGCAGCCTTGTGTTGAAGTTGGCGTTGTGCCGATGGTAGGTGGGCGTTGCGTGAAACTATGAATAGTGTCAGCTTGTGTTTTGTGTGCAGCCGCGTGGATCTCGCTGACGTCCATAGTGCTGTGTGACCTGCTGGGGCTCGAGCGACTGACCAACGCCTTCGGCCTGCTGTGTATGGCCCGGGGCTGTGCCGCGGCCATCGGCTCTCCCATCGCCGGTCTGCCGCTTCTTCTTCTCCTTGTTCTTTTGCTGTATTGTAGAGTCCTTGAGGAACATTCTAGATACTATCTATATTGGCCCCCTGCTCTTTCTGTATTGCGCCCAGTGCTCTGGGCTACTCGCGCGGAGCGCTGGGCTGCGTGTCATTTATTAGTAAAAGGTGACGAAAGAAGGATGTGCGGTTCTGTGCCCGTTCTTTTACACAGCACCGGACTGTAATGGTCTTCGTTACTACACACGATCCTTAAACTACAAATTCTCCATGACAGCCCAACGCTTTTACTGACTCTGCTAACCAAGCCGCAAGCTGCTCTAAAGTTGAAGCAATTAAAGTAGTGTATTGAAGGTTGCGTGTTAAACACAATTTATTATTTTGGTTGGCGATAGCGATAGGAAGGGCATCTGGCCGTAAAAGCCCAGCTCCAGTACAACGTCTAACCTGTGCTACCTTATACATGCGTTAGACGCTTGCTTGTAACGCATTAGAATGGGCACCAAAAAACGATGATTATTTGTTATTATGGCCATTTGTCAACCTGCTATTATTTTATGACAGGTGTGATGGTGGGATCAGACCCAAACTTGCGCGACTACAATGCTCCATTCTACCTCAGCGGGACGATGTTGATCATCGGCGGTCTAGTCTGTTGTCTCCTCCACGCTCCCTACTTCCAGCGACGGAAGAGCGGAAACCTGGTGGCAGGCGGGCGGGAAGAGGTCTCTACCGACTGGATAGCGAACACGGATCTAGGCGACGAGGAGCTGGTGGAGGAGGTGACTGACCCCCAAGTATACGATGCGATGAGTAACGGGGGGGAGAAAGGGGCCATGGTCGTGGCTGTGGGGGGTGGGAGTTCAGGGTCAGTGACGATATCCCAGAGTGCAGCGTGAATTGGGTCTCTTGTAAATATTATGCAAAATAGTGAGTTTAAAGTTTATTTTAACGTTTCAAGGCGTCGTTGAAAAAGTATTAAGTTCATTTGAGGTTTTACATAGGAGTAAAAAATGCCTGTTTTATTGACTCGCAGTTTGTTATAGATTTCTTTGAAATTTTAACGCAAAAAGTTAGTAAAAGTGTGACGACTGCTTAGTGTACGGGATTAATTAATGTTATAAAGACTTGTGGAGAGATTAAATGATATTTGGTTGATACGTGATCCCAAACATATTTTGACAGTATTAGCTCTCAATTGGGTGTATTCAATATAAGCCGTTTATTTTATATTCGCTTAATTAATTCAGTCCTCTGCCATGTAAAAAGGTTTTATATGAATTTTTGTTAATGAAGAATTGAAGCGGGAAATCGGGAACCCGATTGATTTAATATTTTAATTGGAGCGTTTCTGTTGTTATTGACTTGTGTGACCTAACCATTGATTGATTTATATGACATGAAAATGATTCATGTAATTATAACATGTAACATGGAATTATCCTATAATCGTGTAAGCTAATTAATGGACTTGTGTACATCAGTGAGACTCGTGCGTGAAAAGCGTGTTCGTCAATATTGTTCTTCGCTGCATCTGCGACTTTTAAGAAGTTATGATAGCGTTTCTATTTGCATGCATTTAATTTGTTGCTTCCTACAGTATATTCCGTTGCCGTAATTGCATTGTTTGCGCGTTAAAGACGTATTGTTATTGGTTGTGAAGAAAGAATTAAAGTTAAAAAGTTATCTCGTAGGCTCGATCGCAATTAATGCGAAAAAAATTTGCCGCGATGGCTTGCATTTACAGGGTTAGTTGTTGCACAATGTTGCGGCGATTTTTGAAATACCATACGGTAACTCAATTGTCATGACATTGTTTCATGCTCCGTTTAATTTGAAATCTTTGTAATGTTAAGTATTTGTTTTCAATTATTATATTCATCCAGTTTGTAGTACGTACTTATTACGATGCATGATATTGACATTTTTGTTATTTCGATATTGACGATTTTATTATTTGAAGCCGTTCATAAAGTATGTCATGCTTCAACCGGTCCATTTTCTTACCCTCACCCTTTGTCACGCATTGTTGCAGAATCTTGGACCTCCCCCAAAAAAGTATATGACACTAGTGTCTACCCCCTCCGTTGTTCTTATCCTAGATTTCGGAAAAAATAATTTTTTGGCTCGCTTAGCTTGCGAAAAACAGCTTTAGGCTTGACAACATAATTTATCTCGACGTCACGCATGTCAGCGCCCCCCCCTCCCCTCCCCCTGTCGCAAATTGTCACACTTTGTCAAAAACCCTCCCCGCCTGGAGTGTCACGTACTTTATGGACTGCTCCTTGAGAAGAAAGTAATTTATCACAGTCACTTACTTAATTTGATTTACATAACGCCGCTCTGCAGTGTAAGCTAGTCATATATATTTTGTTTACCGCATGGAAAATTATTTCTACATTTTATAGATTTAAAAGAAACATTATTGCGCGTAAAGAATTGGGAATAAGATGCGATTAGCGTTGATTCTGTGTTTACAATAATATATTCGATTGTATAAACGTGAATCGTTTATTTCATCAAATTTAAGCGCGCATCCAATTCTGATGCTTACTGCGCAGTGGTGAGCATATTATATATCTTCAGTTTTCTTTGTAATTTTTTGGATTCGACTGATTTAAATATAATAATCGACGACAGATGTATCCAGTATTTTAATCGACGTTGCCGTGAATGTAATATTGCATTTGCTCGATGCCACTTTGATCGTGTTAACCCCTAGTCGGATATTTTAGTTAAAATGCACTTTGGGACTGCGACTTTGCGAATTTGCTAATGCGACTTTGCGACTCTGCTTAGCAAAGCATCCACTCCGGCCTCCTCCTCGACACGCGGCGAGCCTCGACGAGTCTGTCCGACATGGCGCTATTTTGAAGCCTTTTTCATCATTTTTCCTCACTATAATGCAGCAAAACCAATAAGTATTACAGTTTTAGGCTCGTATGGTCTGCATGTAACTTATACATCGATACAAGTGAGTTAAAGCTTTTCTTGTGACCGTCTTTTCAATATTCGTGGTTGTAATACAGTCATCGTTGTGATTTTGCTTCAGTCGGTAAACTTCTGCAAAGCATCGCGTTGTTTTTTTAGAGTTTCAGCGTCAAAGTTTTAAATACATTATGGCATATTTATTGCGTTACTTCGCTAAGCTTATATTGGCAAATTATATAAAATGATGTCTGTCCGAATGTCTGCGTATAATTATAATCGTGATAGTTGATTATAATAAGTTGATTTTAAGTTGATATACACTGAACGTGAAATTTTTGCAAGAGGGCTTAAACTGTCCAAATGAACTTATGAAATGAACTTATGCGAAATGAACTTATGATATTTTCCTTTTTATATCAGTCTCATCGTTGCCGATGAGATTGTGTTAATCAATCATGGCAGTGTTTGTTTGCATTGTTGCGGACTTTTGTACATTTTACCTTTAATGACGTCATTTCTTTACCTAGTTCCACTTTCAGCGTTGTACGTTGGCCGAGACCGTCGCGCGTTTAATTATTATAACGGCAGCGAAACGATCGATATTTGTTTCATCTGTCTGGTCTGGAAGTCACCGAAGTCTCAGTTGAATAGAGGGACTGATCGTTGTTGCGACCGAGTCCATCAGCCTAATACGATAGTCGCTCGCTAACTACTTATAGACAATAGAGCCACAGTTAAAATATCCATTTTATTAATGAGTATTCTCTCAAGCATCTATTGGAGCAGCGTACATAGTCGGTTGCGAAACGTGCACCTAGGCCAGTGCACGCGTTATTTTTGTGGCAGAAAGGCTTACACGTTGTGTACTGATAAAATTTGTATAGTCGCTTGCTTTTGCAGCTGTGGTCTTGTGTCTGAGCGTTGTGACTATTATAGATATAGGAAATTGAATATTATTGCGTGTAAAGTCACGTTGCGGTTAGTGCAGTGTCTCGCTAAAAGCTTATGATGGATAACATGAACGCGAGTTGAGTTCAAGATCAAGATGACAGACAGACTGATCAGCGCACCCGAACCATCAGAAGCTCAAGATCAAGCCGTGATGCGAGCACTTTGATTGATTGATCTATAGCTCGATCTGGATCCCGATCTCAATTCGCGTTCATGCAATTCACCATTAGTGTGTGCTTTCTAAGAATATTCAGTAAAGTGCGCGGTTTGCTTGTGTGTGCGTGTTAAAAACTTTAATATTGAATTTTAATTTTAATATAAAACTCGTTTACTATTAATGATATTGTTTCTCTCCGTCTTCACATAACAGTAGGCCTATGATTCATGAACCACACTCAGGGGCTCGTTTTGTGGCTGCATCATTTGCCCCGTTTGTGCTGGGGTGGGCCATTTGCAGCCAATCAATGGTCTATGATTCCGCCCTCCATCTTACCTTATCTCTTCTTGAATCATGATCTATGATTCCACTCTCCATCTTGACTTCACCATTTTTGAACTATGGCATATACGGGTAGGTACAAACTGCGGGGCGGCGCGGATCAGCGGCGCGGATTAGAACTAGTGTACAAAGTGCGGCGCGGTTCA
>JAQIWG010005473.1:0-14490 GCA_034695025.1 Chamaedrilus cognettii | reverse complement strand
GTGAAGGAATAGCAAGTGCCAGAATTTTTAAAGGAAATATTGTCACGGATAACAGAAATTAGCTTTAGTTTTCTGAAAAAGAAATTAATTAAGTGACGTTAAATTTACAGAACGATGAATTTTTGAAGGATACATTTTTTCTCAGTTGAATGAATGATTTGAAGTTCAGTGTGGATATTAGGTAAGGGATAATAGTTCCATAAAACGAGAGAGTATTTATTAGATATTAAGGAGAGAGGCCTTTAAGGCGAGCCACTAATTATCAGACCATATGTCAGGGGATAAAAATAAGCAGCCCGCTGCTTCCTTCCCCTGTTGAGCCGTGAGCGCGAGGGAGGAGAAGGGACTTGCGCACGTGGCTGCCGTCAGGGGGGTGGAGGGCCTGGCGGTAGAGTCGTCTGTGAGGCCGGGGAGAGGGGCGACTATCCAGTAAATCCAGTAAATCCAGTAAAACATTAATCTTCTCGGCCCCGTCAGATCTATTGTCAGATATAGGCCTATAATAAATTAGAGTGGTTTGTTATCCGGGAAAAAGTGATAACACTGGTATCACGATCGCCGCCATATTGAATCCAGACATCCGCTGTTGGATACGGAGTTTCCCCTCCCCTATTGTTATTGGCTATTGCCTCTTGATTTAGGGCCCAGGATTCATAATTAATACCGGACACCCGCCGCAGGGTGGCGCCTCATGCGCATGATTATCTCGATAAGATAACCCCCGGAGATATCTCTGCCAGGTAATGAACCGGACCTGATTTCAGTTCTCTTTCATTGTTTCACTTCCGAGCTGTGTGTTCCTAATAATATCGACACGTTTCCGTAGGCCTATCGGAGTATCCTATACGGTTTGACCCGACGCTAATTTCGCCGAGGCATTTCGCGTGCTGTTACCAGCGTCAGAGAGTTAAATTTATAGATTTTCGTGCGTTTCAGCTCCAGTGGTACAGTATATAAGGCAACCATTTGTAAATTCTTCAGCGTAAAATGCAACGGTAGCTTAGCTATCGTTGCATTTTTGCTACATGCTGTGTCTATGTTTTGTGTAAACACACTGTTTGATGCTCTGGTTATATAAGGTTTATGCTGTGTTTGACTGTTTGCAATATGTAGCCCATACTGTATATAGTTGATGCTGTGCACATCTACACAATAATGTGACGTTGGTTGCAGCATGGAAGCGATCGCGAAGCATGACTTCCAAGCGACTGCTGATGACGAACTCAGCTTTGCGAAGGGTTCGAAACTTAAGGTGCGAAACTAACCATTCCCTCTTTGTGAGCTTCAATATATAACTACCTCACGCAAGTGCTTTACACAGTTTTCAAGTGCTCTCGTACGGTGTAGCGATAAAAAAAGCGTATTTAATGGCGTTGCTTGGTGTGTTGCAGGTGTTGAGCATGGAGGAGGACAAGAACTGGTACAAGGCCGAGTGTGACGGCAAGGAGGGCTACATCCCCAGCAACTACATTGAACTACGACCTCACCCGTCAGTCGACTCTACCCCTTTCTTTCGTACATTGCATCTACCGCTACAGGAGTTGTCAACGAATCTCCTCCTCTGACTTATTGACTGATTTATTGATGTCTTGAATCGGTGTTAGTCCCCAATATTTATTGGCTATAAAACTGTAGTGAGTTCTTCTTTATCTTTATGTTGATCTTTATTTGACAGTGAATGTAATTAAAATCCATTAAGTGTTGAGTAAGCATGAATTTAGCGTGTGGCATATTATTTTACAAGGTTAGTGCCATTGTCAGACAGATTGGATGCGTGATACCTATTTGTCTTGCATTAGCTGATGCCACCAGGCAGATCGACTGCTGTGATGTCCCATATGCTGTACACGCGCAGGTGGTACGTATCTCGCATTAACCGCCAGGATGCCGAGTACATGCTGCTGGAGAAGAACGAGCAGGGACAGTCCCAGCGCGACGGCGCGTTCCTCGTGCGACCCAGCGAGAGCACGCCGGGGGAATTTTCTCTCTCCGTCAAGTAACCCTTCTTCTCGCTCTCCTCTCACGCGATGTTTTAAGTCGAGAGATGACTAACGATTCGATGACTAATGCGATAAATAGCCGCGCCGTAATGACTATTTGAAAGCATGGCATTTGCGTATTTGATCCGTATCTTAAAACCTTTAGGTATTTGTCTATAGTGTTAGGTCGAATTTGAATTAGTTGGTTTTAGTTTGATGAAGTGCACTAAATGAAAAATGGTTGGTGATTTTCCTGCAGTAAAAGTAGTTATGACCAGGTATTAGTTGCCCTCGTTATTTCTGAATATTCGAAATGATCCACTTAGACTATTGCCGCTCTTCCCGAGCTGTATTGGTCTGCACCGGGTTACGGCCTTGAAGACTCTCCGATCGGTCGATCCGTTCAATGTCTCGTCTTTGATCGACTGCGGCAGGTTCGGCGATCAGGTTCAACACTTCAAGGTGTTGCGTGACGGGGCGGGTAAGTACTTCCTGTGGGTTGTCAAGTTTGACTCGCTCAACGACCTCGTCAAGTACCATAGGACCGCATCCGTCAGTCGCTCTCAGACCATCTACCTTCAGGATATGGTCCGGGTAGGGACCCCTAGCTTCTCTCCATGATATGCTATACTTTCTGTATCGTTGAATGAAAAAATGTTTGCTGCACTTTACAAATAATTTGATACCCAGACCTACCAAAGATCTTGTGTCTTGTGCAAAGATTAGTTTTTTGCAAGGTTAGTTGATTCCGTTTTCCAGCCGATGACGCTGTTGTATGTTTTCATTTCCGTTTTCCAGATGAATGTAATAAATTGAATTCTTCAGTGATCCGATTAAAGGATTTTAAAACTTGTGGCACTTACAAAAGTCAGCACTTTTCCGTTTCATTTTGCAGACGATGACGCTGTCACGTGTTTCATTTTTTTCTTTTACTTTTTCCAGGCAAAGGTGATCGCGAGCTACGACTTTAAGCCGACGGATCCAGAGGAGCTGGAGCTGCGGCGCGGCGACATTGTCGTTGTGCTCGACAAGAAGGACCCCAACTGGTGGATGGGGGAGCTCGTGCGCGGTACCCAGACCTGCAGGGGACTCTTCCCCAAGACCTACGTTTCCCCCTACACAGACTAGGGGTGCGGCGCTACCCCATTGGAGAGTTGAGGGGCTTGGTGCAACATTTCAGGAGGCCTGGAGGCCTTGGAGGAACATTTTTTGGGGCTTTGGGACCATGGAGAAACATTTGGAAAGACTGGGGGTCTCTGAGGGATATTTGCGGGGCTTGGGAGCCTCCGTGGAACATCTGGGGGGCTTGGAGGCCTCCTTAGAACATTTGAAGGGGCCTGGGGATCTTGAAGGAACATTTATTGGGTGTGGGGATGTGTGGGGGGGTGCTGGATGTTTGAGGGGGTCATTTGAATACATGGATGTTGGAGACTGGACTGTGAAGGTTTAAAAAATGATGGCCCTTTCCAGAGCGGTAAGAAGTCCTTCCATTTGGAGAAGAAGTCATGGACTCTCCTCAAGAAAAGCGCTATTTCCGGTGCGGACTTGAGGCGCTGAGCGTCCGTGAAGAAGAAGAAACGAGATGATTTGTGGATTATTTTAGCGCGCAACGGAGATTTTTTTCGAATTTCGCCGGGCCAACTTTTGAATATGTGGATGGATTCTCTCACAGATCGAATCCGTGCGCGATGATCAATGATTTAGATTAGCATTGTGTGTGTCATGCGGAGTTAGCTATTGACTGCCATTAAGCAGTGTGTATGTAGCTGTTGCATGGCAAGCTGGGTCTGGATGCATCGTGAACCAGCAAGGCGAATTAGCCCGCACGAATTGAAGGGTGGCAAAGTGAATTTTTCAATTTTTGTTTCGGATTCGCAACGCGCGTAATTGGTAGAATTTCGATGCGCGCTATATTTTGTAGTCGTTTTGAAATGCGGCTGTATGAGTTTTGCTGGAACCAAATGTCATCGAGCAAATGCAAGAAGCTTGTCACTATTAATATGAAAATATGGAATAATTGCGCTTATTTGCTATAAGCGCATGTGCCATTGTACAGATCGCCGTATGACGTAGATAAATCATGTGATTTTATGTACTGTGCAACATACACTGGCATCTTAAAATCGTGATTTTAAATAACGTTTGCTTTAAGAACGGAACAGTTCAGAACTGAACGGAATAAAAAGTATGTGGCAAGTCCGTTTCTGGCTTTTGAAAATTTTCAGTTAATTTGCAGAAATTTGATGCAAGCGTTTTTGGCGGAAAAACACAGTTTTTGGGTCACAAATTTGAGAATTAGATGTGGAAGCAAAGTTGAGTACTTTCGTCGCATATATAATTAAATATTACGTCGGCGTGTATTTTAGAGCATCGGAATCTGTTTCGTAACATTACATTTTGTTTCACATTGAATTACTATTTACTGTTGTCGTTCTGTTACGAATGGCGTTGCGTTACGCGCTGTGCATATTTTATTTTGACTACGGACGATTAGAATGGAATTCTAGTAATAAGTCATTATGTTAGAATGTCAGTTATTGTGGCGGATTTAGCCGATTGATCGTACGAATCATGTGATCGGTTAGAGTCAGCATTCGCCTTGCCACTTTCATATTTGGCTTCGGAGGGTTAGCAAACTAGTAAATAGCGAATTTTTTACGCAGACTATTACAACTGTTATGAATGAGTGCATTGTTGATGGAGCCAAGAGGTGGCTCAATCGTTCGTAGCTTCAAAATTTTTGGGCCTCAATTTTAATTCGCGTTAAGGGGAGCAATGCTGGACAATGTGTGACTTTGTCTGTGTTTGATCACACTTGCAGATTGGATTGTGGTGGACTGTCTAACGTTGAGGCTCATAGATTGGTAGCAGCCTAGTCAGTATGTCAATTATTGGTATCAGCTAGAGAACACTGGCAATTCTTGATTCTAATATCAGGGCGCTTACTGTAGTTGTGATAATTGTCAACTTTACTTATTTTTAAATTTTATTCTTTACATTTATGTAGGTATTTTGAATGTTTAAAATTAAATCTTATACATAAACTATGTCGCAGTTTTCTTCGTCGTCGCTGACAGACGTTCACGTTAATGCGGTTTGAACGCTGGACTTTGGAAATGGGTGTCAACCTATCGAACGCTATCATTTTCTTCCTTTCTCTTTCATCGCATGGGCGCATCTCAAATTGATTCGTTCCTTAATTAAGCCTCTAAATCGTTTGCATTGCCTCAATTATTATGATAGGTTTCAATACGTAGAAATGGAGCTTGCGCGATGTCGTGTGAATAGCGTCGATGATACCGTGCCGTGAGCTTATAATTATGAAGTACAGACAGCTCGAGTCCTATTGCGTTGTGTATAGCTACCGCATTCAAGTTGCTGACTTTCTGTCGATATACGCTATTAATATGTTCAATTGCTGTATCCATAGTTTATTTACTGTCTTCTTTGCGTTGCTTTCTGATTATTTTGCATACAAGAGGATTAAACAAGCAGTGTAATATTTATGTCTTTTGTCCTTCACTTCTAGCTACATCTGCACGTTTCATTGAAAATTAATGAACTTTTGAGGCTAAGTTGTATGAAACGAGTGAAATTCTAGGACGATGCTATACTGCCAAACCCTTGTAATGGGCTGCATGTTAGCCTAGCAGAGGCAAAAGATATTTTAAAAATTGGAAAGTTATTGGCTCGAAATGATTTAATGAAACCTTCTTTAGGCCACTTCTCATTTTAGTATTATGTTGCGCGACAATAATGTAGATGGTTCAAATAAATTTGGCGACAGGGGGTGAATCAAACGACCTGTCCACAGTCAATATTACAGCTCCCTTTCTCACATAGGCTAAATTCTAGCAGCTGTAGCTAGGACGCGCCAAACACTAATGTTCCATCACGCAGCAGGCCTAGCTGCAATAGGATTTAACTGAACTGATGACTTGACGGTCAACGGATTCTTTTTGAACAAGCTCCCTGGTTACGTCAGTAACGGCCTACACCATCGACAAAGGCCGTTGGGCCTTTGTCGAAAACAACAACATCGTTTAATTTAGTGTAAAACACGATGAAAAGTAAGGCGGCGCCTGCGTCCCAAGTCCCAGCAGCAGCAGCAGCAGCAGCAGAGGGCCGTGCAGCGAACGCTCGCCATGAGACAAGATGAACTTTCTGCCTGATCGTGCGACGATATGGCAAGCTGTTCAGTGCATCAGCCGGGCGACAGGCGCGGCAGGCTGCTTTGGTAAATTGAACGTAAGCTGAACCGCCGCTACACGTTTAATGAAGACGGAATTAGGCCTGTTGTTAGTCTTCGTAATACTGCTAATTGGGTCGAAGCATATGGGCCTTTATATAGGACATGTGGGACATGTATGTAGTCACATACATGTAGAGGCACAAGAAGTAGCCGATAGAATAACAGAACACAGCAGCTGGAGCTCCCTTATTAACTTTAATAGACCTAGAGCTTGTAAGATATAGCTCAGATGCAATGTACGTGTACAATTAAACCTATGTGATGCTTCTTGCGATGTTTTCTTGCAGATGCGATGTTTTCTTGAAGATGCGATTGTTTTAACGAATGCGATGTCGTTGTGTGTGTGCAATGTTTTCTGGTGGATGCGATGTTTTCTTGCAGATGCCAATGATGCCAATTAATGCTATCCAATGAAATCTCAAGATTTCTTGGATGTAATGCAGGCCTATACAAATGTCACTGTCCGCCTATGCTCAGATGGGAGGAGTATTTTCCACACAACATTCCGCAGACGGTGACACAGCAGTCACCGATGGACCCGTGACGACGGCTGGAGGAGGACCGGGATGCGCGGGCCCCCCCTTTCCCGGGCCTCTCCCCACCAGCGATGAAGCCTCCGCCGCCGCCTCTTTGAGAAGGGACCGACCGGGCAAGGCCTCGGTCACCGGATCGGCCATCAGCCGGGTAAATGTGGACGGGGGCGGGGGATCTGCTGGGGGGGCGGAGGAGGCAGGAGAGGCCAGGGGAGCGGGGGTGGATTGCGCCCCCACTATGACAGGAGACGAGGCGTGCAGTCAGGTTAGGGTGGAATTGGGGGGGGGGGGGTGAGAAACCAAACGGGATATGTTTTGGGAAACTGTGCAGATTGAGCACTTTAGTAATATGAGACTCTGGTGAAATAAACTAATTCATCTGAAATCTGTATTTTATACTCTAGGCTATATGTCCCTTTGATAGCCTACACAGAACTTTTTGAAGGCCTATGACACAATAACTGAATAATTGTTTGATGGACGGATTTTTCCCGTGACGCTATGGTACAATTAGCTGTATGGCGGCACCCACTTCGCGCCTAACGATATGCTTGCTTCGTCATTTGTAGGCTAGATTTGAACATAATAAATAAGTATCGCAGCATATTTGAACATAAGTATATATGTATCGTAACTCTTGTTTGTGTGCGAGCCAAGGTGTGAAAATTTAATTCTCACAAAAGCCACCAATAGCGCGCGATTACATCAAGTTTTGATGATGATTATTGCAGGTGGAGGCGCGATTGGTGGAGGACCGGGGGTGCCCGGCGGATCGCGAGGACCTGGGGCGGGCCACTTGGACCCTGCTGCACACGACGGCCGCCTACGCCCCCGAGCGGCCGACCAAGAAGCAGCAGAAGCAGCTGGCGCAGCTCATACACAACCTCGCAGCGTTCTACCCCTGCAGCGAGTGCGCCAAGGAGTTCAGAGAGCTGTGAGTAAAAGTAGCAAAAGTCGCAAAAGTAACAAAAGTGGCTTACCGAAAGACTTACATAGGAAACGTGATACGAATTTGTATTCTGGAAAAGATCACTAACTACTTCGCATTAAATAAGGGTTAGATTATGGTTAGGGTTTGGGAGGTTTGGTCTAGGGGAGGGGTGAGGCTAGTTAGGATTATGTAGGGTGGTTTGGATCAGGTTATATAAGGGTAAATTTTTGCAACCTCTAATATTGGTATTCACCATTGCGAGTTAACCTCGAGTTGACTCAATCGGCGGATTGAGTGACGTCACGCTAGGCATGGGAGATTGACAACGGTCACTCTCAACTCGTTGATTGACCACTCAAGGTGAACTCGCAATGGTGGGTACGGAGTTCGTTTCGGTGTCTAATGACGTCATCGGGGTTGGCCGTCCAGCTTGCGGGGCAGTCATTTGTCAGTAATTTGTAATTTGATCTCATACAATGTTTGATAATCAAAGGCATATTTCATCATTAGGCATAGCCTACTTCGGTATGGCCAAAAGTTCTGATGAAAAGCTAGTCTTTCTTTAAATGGTTTAGCGTAACTGCTTACGGTGATCTTTGACTACTAGATGAACCAGTTTACCTTTGCATTGTGTTTTTACCCCTGCAAGCCGGGGAACAAAGAATGGGCTTGCAGTCCAGAGCTCCCCCGGCGAGTTGTAAAAGGCGACTAAAGAAGGGGGAGCGGTTCTGTGCGGGGTCCCTTACACAGAACCGAACTGTATATAGTCCTTTTGATACATAGGGTCTCTAAAAATTCAAAACAACAACAAATCGCTGTGTGCGCAGCCTGCGGCACAGTCCTCCCGTGACGCGGTCCAGGGTCGAGTTCCAGCGCTGGCTGTTCGACGCACACAACCACATCAACCGGCGCCTCAACAAGCCGCTCTACGACTGGGCGAGCGTGGAGGAGCGCTGGAAGTATGGCTGGTCTGACGGCAGTTGCGACTGAACACTGCAGGGCTGACGTGACGAGCTGGGTGGGGAAAATATTGCAAAGCTTGGTGAAATATTGAAGGGTCCAGCGGCGGGTAAAAATGCGAAAATTTAGGCAGAGAGCGCTTGATACTGGTGGAGTAAAAAAGTTAGAATTGAGCCATAAAGGGAAAGGATATTTGCAGGAATGCTTCTGGTGAATGGGATCGATTTCACTGTTCAGATTGTGTGTCTGGACATTTCACTGGCCTGCGCCTGGTGAAAGTGAGAGGCTTTAGCAGGAGACGAAGCGCTTGAAAGTTTTGAGAAAGCATAAGTGCTGGGTTGGACAACTGCAGCGTATGGACTGACGAAGCCATTTGATAGCCAGTAAATTAGTCGGCCTGTGTGGGAGGCAGTCGCTTAGTAATGCGTGCACATACACGGTGTATTGAGTAGAAAATTATTCTGAAATCATTATCGAGTGCGACAAATTTGTTCGGTACCGGATTGGAAACCATTTTGTGACTGCGCGACGTTCAGTGTAATGCGATGTGAACAGCGTTATATCTGTAATACAACGCCTCGAGCAATGAGTGGGACATTTAAACATGTGTAACATCGCAAAAACTGCTTCAGTGACCTGGATCATGCTTTTAAAGATTTTGATCGGTATATATGGTTGATTTTTAGACAGTGTACTTTTGCGTGGGACTACGCAGCACGCAGGCTTTTGCATAGTTCTTTGACATCGGTTTTTGCGATCAGTTGTCGGTGAAGAAATGTAAGCAAGTTTTTACAGCTATGCCTATCCGAACATGGACAAATCCATTGTTCAGATTGAATGTTAAAGTGTATTTCATTGACCTATATTGAAACTTTTAGGTAGTCCTGTTTGTACCATTCCATGCAAATGGAATGATGGTTGCCAAAAAATGTTACATGCGCCTATATCAAATTATTGCCCGCAAATGTTACATGCGCCAACATCATAATTATTTTGAGTGCAGGCAATAATTCTGCTAAGCTTATAAACCACAAAGTTTGAAAAGCTACTTAGCGTTATGCCACTGACGATGGGTTAATTTTTGCTACAAAACGAATAAAAACCATTATTATGTGCACATCTTCAAAGGTCCAGTTAGAACGAGTAAGTGCTCAATTTGTGCATCCAATGTAATTAACAAAATGAATACAGGGCGATTGTAAATGTACATTGTGGAATAATAGAATTGTGAAAATTATGTTAATTATCTAGTGTTCTTTGCGTATCGTGCTGGACTTCGTTAATTTAATAAAAATTGGATTGATGGTCGGTGTGAATCATTTTGACGTCCTCGCATTTTGCTTGTGTTGGTCTAGGCTAAATTTGAGAAAACTGCCTGTTGTGCCTGCTATTCCAAACACGAAGCTTTATTATGTTTCGTTATGCCGCACGTGCCTTGCGCGCATTAAAAAATAACAAAATAGGTAATAAATACAAGCCGATTTAGAAGATTGTTATTTAGATAAAAGTGAATATCATTACTGGGATAAGAAAGTCTCAATATAATTTTTATATAATATTTGTTGAAAGGAATCGTGTGTAGCCTACTTGCAGTTAATTAGATAACGGTTATAACTCAGCGACAATACATTTTAATTTTAAAAAGTCAATGAACAGCAGGCATACTCAGAAGCTAACCACGCAGTAAATGAATGTAAACCTTTTGCACATTATATCATGCACAAACTTTTACAAAAAAATGCAACAGATTCGGCACCCCGCGCGAACGGAGTGCCGACATCTAGACGAGCTAAACAGCCGTCTGTAACCGGTTTCAACCGAGCGCGTCCGCTGGCTACCGAGCGCCGGCTACCGAGCACGATTGCCGGCTACTGAGCACGATTGCCGGCTACCGAGCACGATTGCCGGCTACCGAGCGTGTTCCTCGGACCGCCACACTAGTAACGCTCGATTTATATACATCGTAGTCCTGGGCGCTTTCACACAAGGGTATATCATCAATTTCCGCATTTTTTCGATTTATATTTTAATCGATATCTTAATTGTAACGATGCAAAGGCAACTTTTATGCAATTTATGTTAAATAACATAGTATTTTGCATATTATATTTAGATTTGAAGGAATTTAGGTATAAATTATTTGAAACTTAAGATTGTGAAAAATGGCTTTGATATTAAACTTGATGTTTTTGATCAAGAGTTAAAAAATCAGATTGTGAATATTCGCCAGATGGCCCTAGTAGTCGATTTGAGTGTTTTGATTGACAGAGCTTTACGCAACAAGAATGACTTGTAAGAGCGTGAATCAAAGAAGCTTTTTATAAAAAATGAAAATACTGCGAAAATCGAAGGTATTGTTAAAATTTAGTTATCTTGAATCAAATTTATTCATGCGCGGTGTAAAATACATCCTCAAGGTATTCTGAGACATTGCTTCTGTTCAACATCAACACTCACTTAATTCACTTGCGCTAGATGTAGTAGGAATCAATACATTAAGAACTCTAAAAGTTGACGCCTACCTATATTATGAGCCGTCCCTAAACACCTGAAAAACCAGAACTTTAAAACAAGCAGACGCCAACAGTCCTTGATGCTCATAGTGCGCCACTAAACCTCCGACACAAACGAACAAAAGAAATTTAAAAAACAATTTATTGTCGTATTCATACAAATAACTTTTGAAGGAAGCTGAAAAAAATGCTAATTTATAGGCTGTGGTAATTATCAACGACGTTGACCTTCGGGCAAAAATAAATTATTGATCGACATTATGTTGTTACTTCGAGAAAACCTAGAACACACGCGCGCTCCATTTAATACGTCGCTAGTATCAAAATTCTGTTCAGATCAATTCATATCTATTTGCGGATCCAAATGAAATGTACTAGAATCCTTGCTATTACACTTCTACGAAACAGAAAAATTGAATACAAAATTTTGCAAACGTTCAAAAACCATCCAGCTGCAATGATCTGCATTCAGTACACGAAATGAAGACCAAATTACACGAAAGTATGAAACGCAGACAAAATGACACATACGCTCACATCAAAAAGAAGAAATCCTCATTGCCAAAATTCATCACTAATAAATACTACAAAACAACTAAGAATATTCAAAATGCTTTAAACTGTAAATGTTGGCAAACTTGTTTACGTTATTGCAGAACATTGTTATAATAAGTTATCCACCAAGCCTGTCGAATATATCCAAGCAGGCAAACGCACTAAGTCAATCCTTATCATTGCTCATATCGATCATTCTTGCATTAAAGCATCTCTTTTTACGCTATGCACGTAGGCTTAGTATAAAACAGCATATGCACAGCAGGAACGGAGAAACAAGTGAACAGAAGTAAATACTGTTGGTATGTTAGAAGCCGCTGCAGGGGAGGAAAGTTTAAAAACCACTGCAGGGGAGGAAAGTTTTGATCTCACTGAAACACTGACCACAGTATTGGACACCCACAAATTAAAGTTATCAGTATCACGAGCAGCACTAAATAGCATCAAATTCGCTAAAATTTTGAAATCCAAATGCTTGAGATCTACCAGTAATTTCTATGATTTGGCTTTCGGAGCAAATTTTAATTCCTCCTCGACTTAAAACCTTAACTGCATGAAAATTATAAAAAGAATCTGATCCTGTAAAAGTATTGCTTCTCGAAGCTTCTTCCTTCTTTGTGAAAATTACTTCTTGTAAAAATTAGCGAATGACATGACCTTTAGAAACTGTTCGGCCTACGTGAATTTGGATAAACATTGTATAAGAGCAATTGGATAAGAATGCAGCTAAATAATGAAAGAAAAGTTTCAAAAAAACAGGCAAAATGAGGCTCTAACAATCAAATCCAGCAGGTTGAATCTAGAGCAAGGAAGCAAGGATATGTACTTAAATAACAACATAAATCCTCAGAGCACGAGCAGAAGCTCGGCGCAACTTTCCGTACTTCAACAAATCGCAGAGATTCAGGTCGGGTTTCCAAATTACTGTAAAACTTAAAATTTTCGCGCGTTTTATTTTTGCTAATTTTGCGAATCGATCAAACTCGCAAAAATGACACGCGTGCACCGAAACAAACCTGCAGAAGCTACTATATAATGGGGCAGTCCGCAAAAATGCGAAAATTAAGTGCAGCAAAATTTCTGAGACGCTAAACTACGAAAATAACGTGCGGCAAAAATATCAGGTTCAAAGAGTTTTAACAGTTTCATGACAGTAACTGTTAATATCTTGACGTGAGATAACGACCTCATCTCAACCAATCAGCACACAGAGATCTAGATTTATTAAAGATGATACGATTGGTTGCTGCTATCTTAATTGAGGATTCAGACCTTAATTCAACACGGAAAAGCCCAACGTTAGTGCGGTTAGTAGAGTCGCTTTTTCTTGTTAGAGTTCTGAAGAAAGAAGAAGACACCGGCTATGGCCGCCGCTATGAATATCACGACTAAGAAGAGAATGAAGAGTACGCTCCAGCCGCCAGAGGACTCGCTGGAGGCGGAGCCTTCGCTCTTGTCGTGAACGTGATCTAACAACACCACGCGCAACAACAACAATAAACAAAATGAGAGGATTTTACTGTCAAACGAGTCACGTTCAGAAACTTTAAAAATCAACATTATTGCAATCAAATTAAAAACGGTCTGTTAAAATAAATTGTCAAATTATAATTAGCTCATTAAAAAAATTGTCAATTTAAACATCCGTCAAACAAAATCAAATTAAAAAATTGTCCACAAGTTGTTGCCTTCGCTATAAAAAAAGCACATTTTTCATCCGCACCATTTGCCATCCGGCTTGAAATATATCACAATTATTATTTTATGAGTTACAGTCCCATCCGCATTAATCAGCTATTCCGCCTTTCATTGCACTTTAGAGGTCAATGAAATTAACCAATAAATAATAACTTCATTCTCTTCTTAGTCCCGAAATTAATCAATAAATAAATAACTATAAACAGTCATTGCTTAGATGGCAGCACAAGTCAACCCTGTAAAGAATCGTAAGGGGGAAAGAATAAGACACAGAAGAAGCTGATACCCCGCGGGGCGGCAAAGTGGTCTGCTGAGGGTAGAATGTGCGAGTAGTCTGCGCCCTCCTCGCCCTGAGTGACACACAAATTCAAATATGACTAAATATTTAAATATTCAAATATTACCCCACGCTTTGTTCACAATCCAGCAGCCAATCGATGCGCAGAAGAAACATAATACTCATTCGACCAATCTAAGAGGTCGAATGACCAGGGAACGATTCAGGAAGCAATCTTATAATAATTTGAGTCCTAAAATTGTCTTAAGAGAATGTTAGAAAAATCTTATCTTGCTTATTTGAAAAACCGCATGGTCGCGTGCTTACCAAATGATGACGTCACGGCGGTCGGCAAATGGATTTTATTTGTTCAAAATTTTATTTATGACAAAATTTAAAATAATCTTACGAAATGTACGTGAATGAGGTCCCAGGAATGTAATAAACAGGAATAGGAGTTTAAATATTCTAATTCTTTTTGTAACAAAATAGAAATTTAAATTAAAAATACTTGATGTTAATCGCAGAATGACTCAACGTAAAACAATGTGTCAATGACACAAGGTAACAAATATAGCATTTGATCCAAACCCCAGACCTACTTAAATCTCGGTTGCGTTGACCCCCTAAATCGTATCGATAGTGTTCAAACCTCCTTTCTCTCCACGCCGATGTCATACAGCTTCATCGAGAGAATGTCGTGATTGTCTGCAACCACACGGAACAACCTATTCATTAGATTTGATTGTCTGCAATCACACGGAACAACCTATTCATTAGATTTGATTGTCT
>JAQIWG010005472.1:0-14494 GCA_034695025.1 Chamaedrilus cognettii | reverse complement strand
CACATGACCTATCCTACATGATCTATCCCACATGACCTATCCTACATGACCTATCCTACATGACCTATCCTACATGATCTATCCCACATGACCTATCCTACATGACCTATCCTACATGATCTATCCCACATGACCTATCCTACATGATCTATCCCACATGACCTATCCTACATGATCTATCTCACATGACCTATCCTACATGACCTATCCCACATGACCTATCCTACATGACCTATCCCACATGACCTATCCTACATGACCTATCCAACATGACCTATCCCACATGACCTATCCTACTTGACATGCTGTTGATCACCGTTGTGACCGTATTGAGTGCATTTTATCGTGTTAACCCTTCACTTTTTTAAATAGTCTTTCTCTGAGGACTTAGAAGGTAAGTCCTAACATGTTAAGTAATTTAGTAGTTTCTTAGGCGCGTGCAACAACGCCATGCAACTAGGTACTGCGGGCGATGGTCTGAAAACGTTGGATGTTACTGTAGCCAACTGCTTTCATTTTCGTTTTTTTTGCATAGCTGGGTTAAGAGCATCATTATCTTCGCGGGACAAATTCTTGACGAGATTGCTTTTCCCTTTTAGCGTAGCACAAGTCGCAGAATAGCTGCTTGGGGTCGCGAACACGGATCGACTTAATTTAATCGAGACTGCAAGGCGCGCTTTCGTTTTATCTCGGCGGTATATTAGGGTCGATGTGTCTCTATCAATCAGGCGCGAGCAGCTGTGTCGAGAGAAGACGCTGTTCAAGCTGTGCGCTGTTGCTGTTCGCCCAAACTCTGCACAACTCCTTCCTTGCAGTTTAGACTACCAGGAGCGTAGCCGCCTTGCCAAACTATGGGGACGCGTCCATACGACGGACCAAGTACGGGGCCATGTAGCACGGACCAGGGACTAGGACATGCACCACTTACCAGGGCGTCCGTACCGTGATTGAGGCTGTCCCCACCTGGATCCTACCTGAATAACAACAAAAAGCACTGTTAAGATTTGGTTAAGTACTAAAAATGCATGAAAAGGCATTGATTTTGACATGCTCGGTAGTAAGTTTCTTTACAGTAAGCAATCCCCCCCTCGCTCTCGCGAGTTCTGCACGGAAAAGAAAAAGGTCCACTACAATGTTGCTACGCCCCGTGTAGCCTAATATCACTGCAGGACAGCAGAGCTTGTTCCGCATGCACATGCTCACAGAGATATGGACATCATCGAGAATAAATCGTCGGTATACGTCGCATTGCTAATATTATTTGCATATTATTTGCTGGAACACAGTGTTTGTGAACAGCGTAGCATGCTGCAGTACGAGTTGTTAGAGGTCAGGTATTATGCATGTTACAGGATGTCTTGTAGATCACACACTGACTGTCCAGCGTCTCATAGAGAAACGCGTAGAAGTCAACAAGAAGATTGTCGCGCAGGAAGACCGCCACGAGAAACGTTCAGAGCGGAAGAGCTTTTCCTCCTCGCGTCTTGTGAGCAAGAGGGACTAGCTATATAGCAGCTAGATAACATCAACTGTGTAAGAACAAAGCTCATTTAAAAGGTCTTGTCAATCTTCCTCAGACACGAGACCCGGTGTTCGTTTACGCCTGAGGCTAGCGAGACACTGTGTGTGAATGCTGCATCCAACACCACTATTGGCCTACTTGGTAGCCGCTGGATCTTTGACACACGACCTCGAACATAACAGGATAAAGCCATAACCGCCTAAACTAAACAAGCAGCACAACATCCGGGCTTATGCCTTACGTCTGCTGCTGCTGCTGCTGCACTAGTCGACTGCACAAGAGACAAAACTCAGACATGGGAGGCCTGTACTTGGGCTAAAGCGGACAAAAACGTTTTATAACAATGCAAATCTTGATCTTAAGCGCTCCGCTCCTTGGTATTAAGCCTTCGTAACATTTTTACGTCATGAAGAAATGCGAAAACTTCTTGTTCGTTCACTTCCAATCAGTCCAGTTGTCGTCTATTTACTTCCAGTCAGTCCAGTTGTCGTCTCTTTACTTCCAGTCAGTCCAGTTGTCGTCTCTTTACTTCCAGTCAGTCCAGTTGTCGTTTATTTACTTCCAGTCAGTCCAGTTGTCGTCTCTTTACTTCCAGTCAGTCCAGTTGTCGTTTCTTTACTTCCAGTCAGTCCAGTTGTCGTCTCTTTACTTCCAGTCAGTCCAGTTGTCGTCTCTTTACTTCCAGTCAGTCCAGTTGTCGACTATTTACTTCCAGTCAGTCCAGTTGTCGTCTATTTACTTCCAGTCAGTCCAGTTGTCGTCCATTCAATGCTGTGCCTCGGTCCTCGAGTCGATCACTGCTCACTTCAGTGGCGGTCTCTCTCCCGCTTCATTATTGATAATACGCCGAGTCGCGCGCAGTCCCGGCGGCCTTCTATATCAGCGCGTCTCAAAGGCCGCACACGGGCGTCTTGAGCCGGACACTGGCAGCGTAGGCCGTGGTAGTGATTGCAGCATATTGTTGTTTATGGGTCACACAATACGCGTGCTCTGCAGCTGGACCGAGCTGTAGTTCATACCGTGTCGCTAACATGATATATTTGGAGAACGAAGTTACAAGCCTAAAGACGACTTCTGCGTCGTTTTAGTCCAATTTTTACTTGTATGATTAATCCATCACTATGACAATTGACTTTATTCACTGATTAATATTAAACAAATTTGTTTCATTAAATATTTTATGTCTTTCGTTCATTATTTCATAGCAAAACATCTGATTCTCGAGTGCTATCGCTCCTCATCTGATCCAGCACAATGACATTTTACTTCGTTCACTGGTTAATATTTTGATATTTGTTTCATTAAATATTTACATTTATATTCATTTACGTTATACCGACACATGATAACATCCCTTTCCCAAGTTATATCATACGGTACCTATCAGGCGATTCATTGATATCAAGCGTTTCCTCTTCATTTATATTTCAGATCAAGGGATCACTTTTGAACACGTGATCAGCGAACTGTCGTCAGAAAGTCAAAAGTCGTCGACTGTAGAAGAAAAAAGAAGAGAGGAAGAAGGATGAAGCAGGCTGTGAGACTGACGACGTTCCTAATCGTTCGCTGCCTGGTCCTGAGAGTGGGTGCCAGTGACGTGACTTCCGGTTAGTCTCCTTTATCAGGGCCCTGTTTAACAGAATCTTGTTAGGAGGTTGAGGTATTTATGGGTTGGACAAATTTAGGTAGCGATATTAGCTGCAGACATATGAAACAAGAAGGCCAGAAGCTATGGGGGTTTATATAACTGGATTTAGATTGGATCCGTTTGGGGGAGAGGCTGAACTATGAGCCACGGTGGGGGCAGCCCCTCAATCCCCCACCCCACCCCTCTTCGACATATGCCACCCTGCGCTCTGCTCGTGCGGCTGAAAAATTTCAAATATGTTTTACCTTTGCTTCTTGTCTCGGTTTTTCAAACAACGACTAACAAAATCCTCGGGGGTCCCCGACGCTATCTTCGACGTCGAAACGTGCTATAAATGCGTTATTCTTGTGAAAGAAATAAATCTAAAAAATATTATGAAATAAAAAAATTGCACGATTTTCCGGTGCATTGTATGTGGCTTCACACGCTTGAAATAAATGATATTCTACACCGTGGCTCAAAAGTAAAGTACCCCACGAATTTCTTGAATAACTCTCGCATACAATAAGCCAAGTCCATGACATTTACACTATACTATCCGGAATCATTGCGTCATATTTCAAAAAAATTTCATCGAATTTCAAGGAGCGGTTAAAAAGATACGAGTAGTCAAAGTTGGCCTACAAAAAACGCGTCAACCAAGCTGGGAAACTGCTTAATTGCCATTTGCACCGCTTGTGCAAGCCAATAATTGTTCACGCTGCTGCTTATCTTTGTGATAAGTACACAATGTCAAAATTTAAACAAGTTTGTGGCTATTCCATGCTTCAGGGGCCTGATATTGATTTTTTTCTGAAACATTTTTGTAACAAACACCTTGCTGCTAAATTGTCATAATTGACAGCCACTTTGATACCCAACGGTTTTTGTCATTCTTCTTTTATACGACGTTTTTAGAATATTTCACGTGCATTTTGGAACAAAATTTTGTTGAAATATGAACTGTACATTTCTGGATTGCTAACAATTATTGAACTGGAATATAAACAAGATCGTTACCATCAAATTATTGATGCAAATAGCAATTAAGCAGTTTCCCAGCTTAGTTTATGCGTTTTTTTGTAGGTCAACTTTAATTACAGGTATCTTCTTAACCGCTCGATGAAATCCAACGAAAATTGACAGAAATATGAAGCAATGATCCAAGTTGATGTGGTGAACATTTTATTTAAGGGTTTGATAATGCTTATCGTAGTTATTCAAGAAATTCGCTGGGTCCTTTACCTTTGAGCCATGGTGTATTTGCGCATTGGAATATTATTATGCAATGCAGAAAACTTTGCTGAATTTAATGTCGGCTTTTAAATTCCGGTGGTATACACTGCACCAAGAAGACCCATTTCCCTTTACATGCCGGTGTTCAAAGTAGCCGAGCGTCGAGCGTGTATTACATGTAGATCGAGACACAAAGTGTGTGGATTAAAGAGCCGTCGCGGTGCATGACGTGCTGTTGGCATGTGAAGCGTTTGTCGACTTTTTTAATCAGTTTAACGGCGTCGTGTCTGCCGGCTGTAAGTGACGAGCAGAGCTAGCGCCACCTCGCGCGAGTCACCTGCGCGCGAGCCCGGCTTTAATCATTGATGTGTCACGTGACCTTAGGCTTCAATCATTGATGTGTCACGTGACCTTACCCCTTGCGTCTGTCGGACAGTAGTGTCGTCATCGTCTCTGTTCGCTCGTCTGACACGTACTGACGTAAACTGGCGTAGCTCACTGACGCTCACTGACAGTTAACTGACGTAGTACCGGCAACGCACTGACATGTACTATACACTGACAGTAAACTGACGTAGTAGTGACGTAGCACTGACGCACATGCACTAGCAGCAAACCGACGTAGTACTGACAGTGCACTGACACGTATACATCGAGTAGTAAACGGATGTGAAAACGTGCTGAGGGGGGGGGGCGGGAGGGAGATTTGGAGTTTAGGAGCAGTACGACGCTCGTGTTAGGACCCTACGACAAGACTCTTACAATCCGGTTCTGTGCAAGCGAGCCGGTGTCGGAACAGAACCGCTCCCCCGTCTTTAATCGCATTTTACGACTCGGCCGGGGAGCTCTGGACCGTAAATCAGCTATTTGTTTCCTGGTTTGCAAGGGGTTGACAGCGCACTAAAGCGCAATTATACACTGACAGTAAGTTGACAAAGCGCACTGCAATTTGCTCTCTGTATGTACATAATGTCGTCTAGTTGATTTAGCACCGACGAGCAAATGCTTGCTTAGGCTGTATTACTGTTCACATCATTAACACGGTAACTGTTTATCGACTATTCTCGTGAGATTCGGTTCGCAAAAATTGGTTTCAAATCCGAAGCGTCACAGAAACCGTCGAGAGATGAAGTGTTAATAAATAGAGTGAGCGATAGTCGCAGGTTTAACCCAGATACCAGATAATTTTATAGCGTTTACTGCATCATTCCTGAGTAATATCGGAATATTTTACCTTTTTCTGATTTTTGTTGCATAATCATAATTATATCTTAATTGCTTGGAAGATGATTAGAGCACTATATGCTGTTTATGGGTTTTAGCTTTTTATGCATTATTATTTTAAATATCTTTTATACACTTTATTAACAGCAGAGGTCATTGACGTTAGCGGTCAATGGAGTAGCCGTCATTGACGTTAGCTGCTAATAGAGTAACGGTCATTCATATTAGCGGTCAATGAAGTAGCGGTCATTCACATTTGCTGCCAATGGAGTAACGGTCATTCCTGTTAGCGGTTAATGGAGTAGCGATCATTCACGTTATCGGTTAATGGAGTAGCGATCATTCATGCCAGCGGTTAATGGAGTAGCGGTCATTCACAGTTTCGCATCACGATCATTCATATTGCCGTTAGCAAACGCTCCCGCGATTCCTCGTTTGACTCGGAGGCAATGGAAGCACGTGTAATAGTGTTCGTTTACACGGTCGCTAAACTTCAGATCATACATGTGCAGTGGCGTAGCGAGGGGGGGGGCTGGGGGGGGCAGCCGCCTCGGGCGCCGGTGGCTAGGGGGCGACAAAGGGGCGCCCAAAGTATTATATTAACACTGGATTAGTTAGATTATATATTAAACTCGTCATTGTTTAAACTTGAAAAGTACGCTTATTTTAAGTAACACAGTGCACAACAATGTTGTTATCCAGATACCAGTCTATAAGGATTATTTTAGTTTCTGTTATGTTATTGTGCTAGATAATTTATGTACTATTGATGTTTGAAGTAATGTTTTGTTTCAATTTTTCCAACCAGCCGACTACAGCTGGAATGAGAAATTTGCACTTTGACTTTGGAGGGTTGAAATGCCTGCTTCTACTGCATGCCCAAAATTTACACGCAAATTTGGGTGTTTTGCCCTGGGCGCCAAATATCCTCGCTACGCCACTGGAGCCAGTATAGCCTACATGTAGGCCTACTGTAACTGACGTTCTATTTACATACATGCAACGGCATGGTGATTGCATATCCATTTTAATTTCTTTATTATTTCTTCATTTATAGTATGTTGATTCCTGGGTTTTCAGAAATTCCTGGGTTTCGGCGTGACAGAAATTCCCGGGTTTCGGCGTGACAGAAATTCCCGGGTTTCGGCGTGACAGAAATTCCAGGGTTTCGGCGTGACAGAAATTCCTCGGTTTCGGCGTGATAGAAATTCCTGAGTTTCTACGTGACAGAAATTCCAGGGTTTCGGCGTGGCAGAAATTTCTGGAGTTAGGAATTTCTGTCACGCCGAAACTCAGAAATTTTGGCAGCTAGCTAGCCAGCTAGCATTTGGAAGCTAGAAGTGCACAAAGGCAGCAAAAGTTGCACCCTCTCCGTGTTTACAGCTTTATGAAGCGCAGAAAATGTTATTCAAATGCAATGGAATGGATATCAACTCTTCTTGTACACATTAAAACTTTGTAATTCGCCGTTTTAACTGGCACAGACATGATATATAATTCAAGTACAAACTTCAAAAATCCCATATCTTTTTTTGACCGCCGCTGCAGATATGCACCTTTAGCGCCAAACCCTTGATAATGCACAATAAATCATGTATATATAGACCTATGATTATCCTAGACCTCTTTCCTAGGCCTATTTTTAGGCAAAGGCAAATTTTATGAATTTTATGAATAAGGGCAAAATTAAGCAAATTTTTTGAATTCCGTCATTCTGGAATTCGATGCGGCTGTCAGATAAGCTGAACGATAAATACTATTTGAGTAATTTTTATTTGGCAATCGTCCTTGAATACAGTTTATTGAACATTTTTCGCTAGGACGACTAGCGTCCATAACATTCTGCTAGACTAGCCTACTGTACAATAATGTAAACCTAAGTATAGTCTTGGTTAGTGCGCTCAGTATAGCCCATGCACTCACCATCTAAGAAGTGCGCCAAACTGTGTAGTTACCCTAGAAAGTACATTTTGTTATCAAAAGACGTTGTTAATAAAGAAGCGTATTTAAGTTTAGTAGCGAAGAAAAACAGCATGTATATGCGTTTAGGCCTACAGGCCTATCTTACAAAGTACTACATGTAGGCCTATCATTTCTCCCGCACGTACATGTGTAATGTACGATTCAAGCAAATGATGCTGTTCCATCTTCGTTTGCATGATTTCATTCATTTCAGTGTGTTTCAAGTGCAACATACATACATGCATGTATGAGTTACACATCACGTAGCTACAAAAGTGAAAAATATTATACTGTAGTCTGTAGGTAACTATAGATGTACCCACGCATCATCCGCATACAACACTACTCGACCTACATCATGTAGGCTACATTATTATACATGTACTATGCATGCGTGGGCAAAAAACAAAAACTCGAAACAAAAACGGATGTAACGTAAACCAAAACCATTTTTCTCGGAATAACCTCATCTCGATCGAATTTGTTAAATTGATTAAACAGTGACTCGAGCCTGAGGCATCCGATATGCTTAAGCCTATAGATAACTGGAAGGGCTGTAGGCCTATACGATAATGAAGGGAAAGTTTGATAATGGCATCAAATTTAAAGGCGAAACTGAATTTGAGAGCTGCAATCACTGGCTAATTTTCATTAATGACTGAATGACGGAACGGGTGTAGTTTGGGCTTACAGTTAGGCCTACTGCATGCACGCTGCAGCCTGCACGCCATATAGTCAAATAATAGGGTTCAATTTGGGAGGGGGGGAGGGGCGGATGGGCCAGGGTCTCTTGCATCGGTCAACCAGCAAAATCTGCATAATCATATCCAGTTTAAGCAGCTGGGTTGGCTTGCTGATAACTGCATTGGTCGCGTCACTGATATTTCGCATGTCGCATGGCAGGTTGAACTATGACATAATTTTGCATTGGTTGCGGATGGGGGATTTGTAATTTAAGGATCGCGTGTAATTACAAGACTATTACATGCAGTCCGATTTTTGGTATGAGAACCTGCATGAAATTTCTCCCCTTCCTAAGTGGCCTCTTAGCGTATATATACGACTCGCTCGGCGAGCTCTGAGCGGCAAGCCAATCTTTAGTTCCCCTGCTTTCACAGGGTGATCATTCGCATTGCATGATTCCATCGGAACCCGCGCCACTTTATACCCACTAATGAATTTCCATTCAAATCTCTCACTTCGCGAATTCGTACATTTTAGTCTCTAGGCCTACCACTCTTGTATTTGCAGACCTACAAAGCGGGCCGCCTTTGACGCCGCCGTCGGACGTTAGGTAACCACGTCTCTCGAGTGTTTTCGCAGCCGTGCTACATAAAAGCGGCACTCGTCGCCCCATTACCCTACCAATAGCACGAAACTCCCGCACCTTGGTTCGGGACGTTACGTAAACCTCCCGTCGCACCCTTGAATGCAGAATTCAGCGGAAACCGTGTAGACGAATCGCTTCAAGTGCTCGACATCAGAGAGCTTAATCGTGGTCCGGTTGGTTCGACGCGGTCTCTCCATGTGCACGCACTACTAACATTAAAGCAACGGGCGATGTCACAGCAGCGACGGCTGGTTTCGGTTTCCTTTAATGACCGATTGACCATGACTAGCCCTATACTGCGTTATATCAGACGAAACAATTTCGACACGCATGAACGAGTCGCCGATATTTCGCTGGCCTATTCGAATCGCCATGGAAGTGGGGTGGGCTGTCAACAAGTTGGTATTATGCGGAAGCTATGCGTGCTTGGTGACCACTGGACCCGAATGTGTGTATTTGCTCGACTGGTGGTTGGTGGAGAGCAGTTTGCAAATAGCGAATTGGTGATTGCGTCATTGATGATCGGGGAGGTTTGCTTGCCAGGTAACGTGATTAGGCAATAGCGCTCATTCAGAGCAGGAGTATAGGCTAACCTGTAGGTTTAGAGTAGGGAGGTCTATTCGTTTCAAGGTGCACGCATAATGTACCTAGGCCTACAATGTACACAATTAACTATGCTAGGCTAACACATTGTCTCACCCACAGAGTGTCGAAGCTTAGTATTTTCGATTTGTTTCGATTCTTGTAGTTTGATTACAGTCTGTAGCACACAAGAGCTATATACAGTCCGTACGTTCTGTGCGAGAGAACCGGCACAGAACAGCTTCCCATTCTTTAGTCGCCTCTTAGCCTGGGAAGCTCTGAGCTGCAAATCAATTCTTTGTTCCCCGCCTGCAGGGGTGATTTGTTTAGAAGAAAAACTGATTTATAAAATGCAATTGCAACATAAGTTTATGTCTTCTTAGGCCTATTTACAAGGAGCAAGCTTATGCAAATTTAATTATAGCTTAGGCTTTCCAGAGAGCGCTGCCTTAAATTAAATTAGTAAAAGCTAATTTGGTGGAAATGCCTATCTAAATGCATGTGATGAATTAGTGTAAGTTGATCAGTACCAGTTTCAGTCACAAATTTAGTAAGTAACAGTGACCATCGTCATTGGTTTAATAACAAAATTTAATGACATTTTACATCATAAAAGTTCGATAAGCGCATCCTATTTCTATTACATAAAACTTGCGTCAATCCCATAATTAAACGACTTAACTTCAATAACTATCACATACAATACGATAAGCATTCTCCACGATATCTTAAGCACATTAACGTGCGTGAATACTTCATTTGCAAGCAAATTACACCATTTGCAAGCCATTGTAAGCCAATTTTTTGGTAAAATTTCATCCAGAGGTGAAAAATCAATGCAGCGTCAAAATCGATACACAAACATGTCCACAAAACGTTTATATTTATTATCGAATTCGTTTAATATTGAATGAACACCTAACATTTTGACCTCTAACAGTCAACTTATTGCATTCTGTGAGACCAACATTAACAGCATTGTGTTAGAAAGGAAACAGATCTAACCATGTTAATTCCATGATTAGCCTGCCAGAGCCTACAGTTTTCTGCCCATGTTGAACGCCTACACAGCTAGAAAACAATGTTCTAATCATATTAATTTCATGGCCTACACACAGCTTGCAAACAGACTTATAATCATACCAATTTCATGACCTACACTGCAGCTGTCCAGTAAATTGCCTACTCATGCATCAATTTGGAAATCAAAATCAACAGCAACGTTTCACTTTCAGTCTTCAATGCCATTGAGAATCAAGGGTTCGTAGTTTGTGAAGCACCGGAACTCGTTGCTCAGATTGTTCGCATGCTTCGGAAGGAATCGAGACATCCTGGCTTCAAACAGTTCATTTGCCAACTTTTCCATCACAGCTCCTGAGGAACAAAATAGCTATTTATTTAAGTCAAACAGTCAGCTGGATTAGCTCACAAAAAATTCAAATGTTTAATTAATTCTGAAAAAAGTTTCCACGCTTTTGAGCATATTATATCATGGTTATAGTAATAGCCCATGTAAAAATCTTCTTAGACAAAACTATTTGAAAAAAGTATGCTATCATGGTACTAAAAAATCTAGCTTACCACTTCACTTCATACTGTAAAACTTGAAATTTTAGCTGCACGTTATTTTCGAGTTTTGCCTCTCAGAAATTGAGCTGTACGTTTTTAAGGACTTCCCATTATCATGTAGTTTCTGCAGCGTTATTTTAACGTATGTAATTTCACGAGTTGTACCGGTTCGCAAAATTCGTCAAAATTACATGCACGTGAAAATTGAACATTTTACAGTATTAAAAAAAAAATGTTACTAAGGCACTAAAACATCCACAACTACCACGACCCAATGTATATACAGTTATATACCATACCTCTGCATAATAAAATAGCCCCTCTTGACATAAACTGCACAACCGGGATAGTCTACCAAGGTACTAAAACAGACATATACTACCACTGCCATCTACTGCATATACACCATACCCGTGCATAATAAAATGGCCCCTCTTGACATAAACAGCGCTGTTGTGATGGTCTTGCGCAGACACTCGTCGGAGAGGAATGGTGGGTCGCACAAAACGATATCCCACGCGCGCTCGTAGCCCTCAGGCAATCGCAGCGGCTCGTTGTAGTCGTAGCGCACGTAGTCTGCGCCAAACTGGGCAAAGCGCGCGTCAAACTCAAGGCAGACGACGCTAAGCGCGCCGGGGGGGGAAGGGTCAAGGTCGCGCAGCTTGCGATAGACCGTCGGACAACTCACGCACGCGATCCTGTGCAGCAGGGTGTACATATTGTGAAACTGGTCAAAAGTACAAATTGTGCGATTCTGTATGTCACAAATTAAGACAATACATTGGTAAAATGCTCATACGTCGCAAAACTGCTATGTAATTCGTAACACAAAATATTTCATCGATCAATTTGATATCGTTGGGCATCTAAGAAAACTTAAGCACAACTCTTCAATTAACCATTATGGTTAATAAACTAAATGTGCTACTTTTATTGGTTTTTCCATATGGCATTAAGTTGCTGTTAAAAGCCAAACTGTCAAATGCCTAAATTTCCTATTAACTTCATAATGCATATATACGGTACAGAACAAATCCACTACTAAAATAAATATAGCAAATTTATTATCCGCCGCATCAAATCACTAGAAATTGTCAAGCACTCACATGAATTTAATTTGAATCTGGTAGGCTAGCGGCCAGTGATTAAATTAAACACCTACCGTCCATTGTGTCCAGCAACAGCCATAGCCTCCTTGGCTAGCGCCGTGGCTGTTGCATCGTCGTACCAAAACTGACTCAGTTGCTGCAACATTATTTAAAACAAATTGTCAGTTAATACAAGTTCAAAATAAATTTCTAGAAAGGCCAAAGCTTTTCAAACATTTAAAATCCAACTAAGCTCTAAGCTGCAAATGTTAATTTGAAACACTCTTCTCTGAAACTATAGAAAAAATGCTCGTAATTTTTTTAATAAATGTATAACACCGTCCCTATCGGAGTAATTCACTCACTCTTCCCAATCCTCTAACAATTCCTTGACAATTCCAGAACCTTCCGCCACATTTTCAGAATCTTCAAATTGTGTAACTTTTGCTTAAGTTTTTAGATGAATGGGAACCTTGCATTTATTACGATGACAAACAGTAACTAATTGTGCAAAAATTCAACAATTTAAAGAGTCCAAGGCACAGCAGACACACCCAATCTTCTTTTACTATGCCCGATCCCGTTGAGCCGTCGTTTTTTTCGAGGTTCTTCTGTTCTGCGTAGAACTCGCGAAGGGCTGCCAGAGTGTGTTCGGACAATTGAGGGGAATCGTCGTCGTCTTCTGCTTGGGTCTCATTCACTCTCTGGCATTCTTCGAGATTCATCATGCGAAGAAGCCTATAATCTGCAACCCAGTAAATATTTATCATCACGTATAAGAGGCTACTCAGGCCAGATAATGAACTAGTGATTTAAGTAAATCACACCTATTATTATTCTAGGCCATAGGACGTTGACTAAGTTAGATTCACATTCATATTCACATTCGGAATAACATTCGGATGGAATAGCAATCCGTCAGTCCAGCATCAGGCTGAAGGCAGCATCAAGTTGAGGGCAACATCAAGTTGAGGGCAACATCAACTTAGTGAATGTAATTGATGGACTCAATTACATTCACATTTGGCATAACATTCCATTCCGTCAGTCATCAAATACCAAATATGAATATCAAAACAGACAGACAACAACAAAAAAGCTACTGAAGTGAGTACAAACAATCGACATAAACATAGCATTTAAATGTATTTTAATTGCAACTGCTAAATTTTATTTTTATGGTATTTATAGGCCTTCTTCAGGCTGCATATACAGCAATAAGATAATCTCAAGCAATCAGGATCCCCTAAAATTTATAGTTATCCCCACTTTTTGGAAACAAAATGAAACAAACCGTTCGGAATAGAACCTTCAAAATTTTAATGTTTGAGAGCCAAAGCAGGACCGTTGGTGACGTCATTGCACAGACAAAAACGATTGTCTCAGCCTGCTGCTGTCTACCCATGGGCTAAAAATAGGGGTCCAAGCCCCTTGGGCATCTTTCAGGGAGACCCCTGAGTGAGGGTAACTTTTACGCCTGACTTTGTTATTTTGCCATTCCGGAATAGAACTTTTAAAATTTGACTGTTTGAGAGCCGGAAGTAGAAATGCTGGTGATGTCAAAACATAGCTGTGTTCAGCTTGCTGCTGCATACCAATGGACCAAAAATTAGAATCCTAGCTAGCTAGATATTACAATAGCTAGCTAGCTAGATAGATAGATAGCTACCTAGCTAGCTAGCTCTAGCCAGCTATCCAACCAGCAAGCTACTAGCAATTTAGCAAGCTATCTAGCCAGGCTAGCAATCTAGCTAGCTAGCTCGATATATCAAGCTATATCGCTAGCTAGCTAGATAGCTACCTAGCTAGCTAGCCAGATAGCCAGGCTAGCTCTCTAGCTAGCTATTATATATATCTAGCTAGCAACATCTCTAGCTAGCTACCCATCTATCCTAGCTAGCTAGCTAGCTATATATTCAGCCAGCTACCTAGCTAGCTAGCTAGATAGCTAGCTAGATATATTTAGCTAGCTAGCTAGCTCGTTAGCCATGCCATCTATGTGGATGGCTAGCTAGATAGGTAGCCAGGTTATCTAGCTAGCCATCTAGGTAGATAGCACGCTTGATATATAGAGCTGGCTAGCTAGATATATATATAGCTAGCTAGCAATGTATCTAGCGAGCTAGCTAACTAGGTAGCTATGTAGCTAGCTAGCTAGCTAACCAGATGGCTAATTAACTAACTGTTTGTTAGCTGTAGCTAGCTAGAAGGCCTGGCTAGCAATCTAGCTAGCTATCTAGCCATATACATACAAAGCTAGCCAGGTAGCTAGCTAGATATATCTAGCGAGCCAGCTAGCTAGCAAGCTAGATATATGTAGCTAGCTAGCTAGAAATATAGCTAGCTAGCTAGAT
>JAQIWG010005471.1:0-14495 GCA_034695025.1 Chamaedrilus cognettii | reverse complement strand
GGATTGAAAATGGCTGATCTCATTGCAATCCAAATTCGGGGGCACGCGTCTTAGCCCTTGCCTCTTAGCTTGTTCCGTCACTTTCTCAAGCCCTACAACTAAAAAAAGAAAAGGTAAAAATAAGGTAAACGGTTCATATTTTTAGTTCCTTTTTTAGGCACGTGTTGTAAGCGGGTCAATACAGGGTAAAGTCCGGTCTTAGGCCACGCCCACACTAGCCCGTAACTCCAAATCAATAGCCCTGCCCTAGCTCTAGCCCTAATCTGCTAATCCTAACGGGGCCCGAACCCAAACTTGCAGCCCCTAACGGGGCTCTCACCCTAATTTTTAGTTGATCTATTTTTAGCCGATCTATATTTAGAGTAGCCATGTGATTGGCTAGAACACCGGACGCTTCCCTGTCTTGACCCGCATTTCACGTGTTTACATGAACTCTGCGCGCTTACGTTATAAAACGTTAACCTCGCGATTTTGCTGAGTTACCGTAACAACCGACGGAAAATATCCTAAAATGCCGATTTGTTCCAAGTCCGGTCAGTTGCCGAACGCTGTACCGTCGACCCCCGCTGCGGCTTCGCTCGTTTCCGGTGCCTCGATCATGGCAGAGGTTTTGGAGAAGAAGTTGAGGAATTTGGAGAAACGCAAGGTATGCGGACGGTACCGTAACTAGGCAGTGTTAAGGGGTACGGTCTGATTTGCCGAAAATGTAATTGCCGAAAGGGTAGTTACACAAAATAAGACCGAATTGCGAAAAACGCGTTTTGGCTAGCGCTATAATTGCGAAAATTTGAAATAAAAGATTGACGTTAAAATCACGCGATTTCCAGCTTTCGTAATAGTGAAAGTCGTATAGATCTTGAACACGAATCCTATTGTTACAGATAGGGTATTGGTGCGACTCCAAAAGAAGAACCCTCATTAACACTCAAATTGTTGCAATGATATGTACTGTATGCAGACGCACGGTTACGGTATGGTTAACTTTCAAACAGATAAACCGCATTTGTGAATTAATAAGTACTATAATTCAATTTTCAGGGCAAGCTCGAAGATCTCATGCAGAAACGTGACAGTGGACAACAATTGCAAAGAGAACAGACGGTTTGTAATTCTGCAATTTTTGATAATACTTATTTACGGTATACGTGTTGTATTAAATTGCTAAAAAAAATTACTGTAGAATCTGTCGTATTTCTTTATGGTATATGGTCACGGCGTAGAAAAATGCGGATTGTTAAATATTAATGCCGTATAAAACTGTAGTGAAGAATTATTTATCGATATTTGTGTTAAATAGCCATATTATCCTACCGTAAGTGGTATTAAACATAATCAATCAACGGTACTGGTATGTAATATCACTTTGAATGATGTACTTATTGAATGCTTTTTTACTTCCGTAGCGTCAGCCTATATAGTTATTGACGTACAAATGTTCAATTATTTAGCAATGTACCATATTGTACATATCCAATGCGCACTGTTTTTATATGATGATGTTGTTAATTCTATTTATACTGCTTTATAATATTTCAGGAAGCCTTAGCAAAATACGATGGAGTCGTGCTAACTCTTGAGTTTGTGCGTGATCTGCAAAAACAGTTTCAGTGCACGGCATTGGATGTAAGTGTGAAAGTTTAGTTGTGCATATTTTAATACACCCCGTATATGCTACTGAATAATTGCACAAATTGGCTATCGCAATTACTTTTTATTGTTTAAATAGTGAAGGATGCATGTCTTTTGATTGCAATTACTGCTTGTTGCGTCTAATAAATACTTTATAAGCTTATTTTTCATTTATCTTTCATTATAAGAAAACGTGTAAACCTGTGTGAATACATGGACAATCATTAACAGATTACAGGATAAAAAGGAGGTTTGTGTAGTTTGTTAGGTATATAGAAGACATGTACAACCACTGTGATGAACTGTTATGAGCAGAGCGAGGAGTGTGTTGATGTTGAGAACACACAGTGTTCACGGCAACTAGAGGATCGTTCGCGAATAATCGACATTCTCAAACTACAGTCCGTACTGGCCAGTTGGAGTTCGGCGCAAGTTCGGCAAGACTTTGTGGAGGGAAAGAATGGCGCGCCGGTAAACTGCTCACTGCACATTATATTTGATATCAATTTTATTTAAAATTTGATTCCTATGTAACTATATTGGACGCGAAACGTTGGTATTGGCTTATTTGACCACTTCATCGGTTGAAAAAAGTTGTTGAAAATTTCTGCGGCCTTTTTAAGTTAAGCCTTTTGTGTTTTAAGTTGACTTTGTTTACAATTCGTAGTTTGTTTTTTACGTTGTATATTATTTACAGCATATTGAGACCAGTTCTGCTGTTTGAATAATATTTGGATGTTGTACGGTTGTTGTAAGATTATAGGATGTTTTCATAGCATAAGTATTAGGTGAAATTTGCGTTCTCTGCTGCGCTTGGTTGTACGGGTACTGAAAATTTGATGGACGACTGTATTTGAATTTGATGTAAATTCCAGGCTGCGAGTGCGGAGAGCATAGCCCAGCTCAGCAGCTTGGCTCAACTTATGTCGCTGTCGCTAGACGACGATTGGTAAGTTTCCTAATTTATTTATGTCTTTATTTATGTCTTTATCTACTAGTTGACTAGCCTCTAAATTAACAAATGAATAGTTGAGTAAACCATCATAAACCTTTTAGAAATGTAATAATTAATCCTATGTGGTCGTGGTTTAATGGTTGTTGACATCCTTTTAGATTGACATCCATCATATATTTGATGCAAATTTTGAAAATATAAAATGATTTATTAATTTTGAAGCTGAGTGTCATTCGCGCTGTAGGTTTTAATTTCAATTTTAAAATTACATTGCGTTGCGTGGGCAATGAACATATTGACGGCATGAAAAATCATTCTTTGTATGTTTTATTATTATGAATTTGACATGTTTGTTTGTTATAAGTATCTCTGAATAAAGATGCGTGTATTGGTGTTTGCGTTACATCCCTGTACGTTACAGGCCCTGCAGCAAGACTGTTAAAGACACAAGTGTCACTAGCTGCTAATCCCGTGCCAGATAATGATTTATTTGGTTGGAGGGGCATCTGGTTGTAAAAAACCCAGCTCCAGCAGTCCTCATCCGGGCGCAAAGTGTCTAACCTGTGTGAAAACATGAACATTAACATAATAGAGGTCAAAAAAGGCGGTTAGTTAGTTAGTATTGGTGTTTGCATGTTGATAGGTACTTCGCCAGGCTCGAGTCTACTGCCGATCACCTCCTCGGCTACTTGGACGGGAGTCCTGGGGACAATGCGCTACCGGGCGCGGTGAACTACCGGAAGGTGCGGGAGATCGTCGATCAGATGCATGCCGGCGAGTACTTTGCTGGCGGCAAACTTCAATCTGACGAAGTAGTTAATGCTGCTGAAGCGAAGGTCGCAGAGCGCGAGACAAAGGCGTGCTCGGGCTGTGAAGAGGTTGAGAAAGAAGCAGATGGTGCGCGTTGTTGGTCTCTTAATGATTTCAATCGTGAGTTTTATTTTTTTAAAGTTTAATTAATTAATTAGCTCTCATTTTGTTTTGAACCAGCATTCTCTTTGATGCTTGTGATTTGATAATGGGTAAATTAATTTTTTCATCTATTTGTTGGAGTGTGTTTTGTGAAAAACTAAATTTTTTTGTATAGTGATGCTTATGCTGTATTGAGTGCAAATACATATGTTTTGATAATTTTTTTGTTATATATTGTATTATAAATCGAAAGATATACTTGTGTTATTAATTAAACGGTCGTATACAACATCGAATATGTTACAATTTTCTTAATCCTGCATTTCTGCTACCGTGTTTAAAATTTTTTCAACTGGGCCTACATATCTGTTGTTCATGAAAATTGATAATATTTATTATATTGTTTTATGTGGCTATATTTTTTTATTTGTTTCTATAGCTTCATCAGTAGCCGCCAGCTTTTCAGAAGTCAAATCGTTTCCCCCGGCTGTGTCGATCCTATCCAATGGATTATTCGGCAGTGTGAGCCTCGCTCAACGCTCCGACCCTCGAACAACAGCCGATGCTTCAACGCAGTTTCTCTCAAAGTCCACCACTAAGTCAAAACTTTATACAAAACCCGCATCTCATCTCGCCGAACAGCTGAATTCTACCAAACAATTGAATCCTGCCGAACAATTGTATCCCACCGAACACCAGAAACCCAACGAACTGTCGAATCTTATGGAACAGTCAAAATCTGCCGAAAAACAGAAACTAACAGAACAGTCAAAGCCTGCCACGCTTGCTCAAGTCACCGTACATTCAGAGTTAGTCGCGCGACCGAAGCCGGTCATAGTTTGCGAACCTTGCACGCTTGGCTGTGATGTGTGCGATGAAGAATCTGGTCAAGAGCTGTTGTCGCGGGGGTCGCGCTGCGATCTCAGGTTTCCTAACTCGATATCGTCGGCTTTGTCTCGAGGGAATTATGATTTTCTGCAGGAGTCGGAAATCGTTCAACACGGTAGGCATTTTGTTTTTGCATTTTTTTGTTACAGTGGTGCGAGTGATAAAGTTGTGGTTTTATGCTGAAATGAAAATTGTAATGTTTATTAAAACATTATTGGTCTCTTATTCGCCATCGAGGGCGGCATATAAAATGATATCTGAAATGATATCTGAGATAAAGGATATTATATTTATTGTAGAAATGTATGGTAGCATTTTTGTATTAAAATTGTGCTTGTGTACACTTGAAATGTCTCTTGTTAATAACGTTTTATTTTTAAAATCTTTGGTATCAAAAATATGTTTTCTACATGATGTTTCAATTTTATAATTTCTTTATAACTTTTAAATTATATAAGATTTTCTTAAGAACTTCTTAAGACTAAAATTTGCTTAAGATCTTTTGGGAAACAGGCCCCAGATGTTTAAACTGATCGTTTGTATTGTAGTAACAAGATCAAGCGATGAGAATGGTGACACCACAGTGATGCCTTCCACAACTGCAGCGCACTGCTGTTCAGTCGAGGTGGTGACACTTCCGCCATGCGACATCAAAACAAACGCTCCATGCACATCGCTGTCGACTGAGAAAGTTATCAACTTGACTAATTCGACATCGAGGAGCGCAGCGTCCGTCTCGGCTGCTTCAAATTCAGCAGCTGCTTCGGAAGTGTCCACTACGACAGTTGCATTCGTTGCTTCGAGCGCAGCAGATTGCAGCAAGTCGGTTGCAAGTGTCGACAACACCAGTCGCGTGAACGAAAACAGAGATTTGGCCTCCGACGTTAAACTTTCTGGAGCCGAGTCGGCCGTTGCGCCGCCGGCTGCAAACGCGACGGCCCTGCAGCCGCGCGCGTGTGCCGAGCCGTACGTACTTTATCAACAGCCGTCGATCGTGATGGCTAATTCGGCGTATCAGGGTGTTGGCGGCGGCCCGTACCCGATGATGTACGCCAGTGTCTTGTGCAACGCCGCTTGTGGTCCGTTGTCGCATGCGTACGCTGTTCAGCCTCAAGGGGGCGTTATGCAGGCACCCCCATACGCTATGGTGCCCCAGATGGTTCCCCAGGTTCAGGGATACGCTAGCGTCGCACCTGTGGTGAGCGAGTACAGCAGCGGTGCGCAGGCTAACGGCTATGGGGCAGAGGTGGCTGGCGCACCCCCCGGATATCCTGCTGTCACACAGGCAACGGGATATTCTCCGATCGCGTATGCCCCGGTTAGTCAGGCGAGTGGATATGCTCCGGCTACGCAAGTGATTGGATATGCGCCGATTAATCAGCCAAACGGATATGTACCAGTTACCCAGGCAAATGGATATGTACCGGTTACGCAGATAAATGGATACGTGCCGGTTAGTCAACCAAGCGGATATATTCCAGCTACCCAATCAATTGGATATGCTCCCGTTAACCAGCCAAGCGGATATGTTCCGGTTACTCAGGTGAATGGATATACTCCGAATAATCAACCGAGCAGATATACTTCGGTTAGTCAGTCTATCGGATATGCTCCAGCTACCCAGACAAACGGAAGTAATCTGGTTAATCAGTCAGGCGCATTTTCTCCGGCTATCCAGTCAAGCGGATATATTCCAGCAACTCTGCCAAGCTTATATGTTCCAGCTACCCAGGCAAACGTATGTACACCGGTTGCCCAGACGAATCGATGTGCCCCGGTTACTCTGGCCTCTGAATACACTCCGATTACTACGGCCTCTGTATATGTTCCGGTTACGAAGGCCTCTGTGTATGCCCCAGTTACGAAGGCCTCTGGGTATGCTCCTGTTACTCTGGCCTCTGAATACGCTCCGCTTATCCAGGCCTCTGAATACATTCCGGTTATTCAGGCCTCTGGGTATGCTTCTGTTACTGAAGCCTCTCGGTATGCTCCGGTTACTCAGGCCTCTGAGTATGCTCCAGTTACTCAGGCCTCTAGATATGCACCACCGACTCGTACCAGTGGCACGTCTCTGGATGTCAATGCGTCCGAATTCTCTCCGATTCCCAAGGCAGACAGATACTCCGGAGATACCCATCAGGCGCCGAGATATCCTAAAGCCGCCGAGACTCAAAAGTATCACAAGGCATCCGATCGCGGAACCGCGTCGGAATATGCAAATGACTATGCAAATGAATGTGCAGATGCAGCCTATTCGAATGAATATGTGGACGCTGAAGTTACCGAAGTGTCCCAGGATGTGCAAGATACGGTGGATCCTCGTGCAACCATTGTGAATGGTGTGACGTATTTTGGATATCAAGGTGGTCAGGTGGCGAGCGAGTCATCTGATCCCAATGCCAAACAGTCCGTGGATCGACAGGGCGTCAAAGGAAAGCTTTGGTCGGCATCCAGAGGAAATTTTCCAGAATTTGTTCCGACGCTTCAGTACGCAGCGCAAGCGATGAATGGTTCCTATACAAAGGTTAGATGTTTGATTTATGGCTGTTATATTGTATTGTTTGTAAAATAAATATGCAGTGATGACGAGTTGAGATAGTTATCTGTAAATATAACGCAGGCTTAAATTTTTACGTTATTTGTATACTTGGCGTGCTGACGATTGTCGCTTTTGTGATTGCTGACAGTTCCAATAAAAAACAATTTTGTTTATTATGTTGAATGCTCTGCGAACATTTTTTTGGTGTAAAAATGTACGATCTCTTGTGTCGTTTGCTAAATATTGTATGATTTAACATTGAATTTTTATTTCATTGGAAATTATTTTCATATAATGTTGTTGGAAAGTTGCAGCAGTTGAAAAAAATAGTGTTAACATCATTTTTCTTAGAAATTTAGGCTCATTTTTCTTTGATCTCTGGCCTTGACCGTCTTGTTTGCAGTACTCTGATCTGAATCCGTTTGCACGAGAGTTTACGGCTGGATTTAATTCGTCAGCCTCGTCCAATCAGCACGGAGATCAGCCGGTATTGGCCGACGTGATGCGACCCACACACGGCCAGACTGTGGAGGAGTATGATGATGGAATCAACGACGGTTTGTTTAGCTTTTTTTATTTCTATAGTGTTTTGACCGTACGACTAGGGCTTGGCCTACATAGCACCAAATTTGTCAAATGGTGAAACAAAATCAGAAGTGGAGAATCATTTTTAAGATTGGCGAATGGCGATAGACTCGGTGAATTTTTTGCTACCTATTTTTTTGTGCAATACTAAATTGATTTGTGTTTTACTGATGAATGCCAATTTCTGGTTAAATGTTTTCAGTGAAGTCCACCGGTTAAGTTGCTACGCTATGTAGATTAATTTGAGCAGTGGTTTGCCTGCGAATATGTTAGTTTGCTAAAATCATTCCAAAAGCATCTGGCGGAAAAAATTGTAACTGGCAAAAAAATACACACTGTGGCGAATGTTTTTGAAAACCCAGGCCGAGCACTGTACGTACAGTTATGTAGTCTTTTTGTTACACTGAATAATTTATTTGCACTTGTAGTTTATGCATTGATGTTGTTGTGGAATTTGAGTTGCAGAGTTTAATTTGCAAAGGACGATATATTAAGAATGAATTTTAACTTTTGTAGTTCTATTTATATATGTATATTTTAAAAATATAATATTAATATTTTGTAATAATGGACTAAATTCGGTTATTTTCTTCTGTGATATTTTTTATTTTGCTCTTTTATATTTTCACTTCAATATTTTCTTTATTTTATCTACTAGAATCATTGCTCAATCTTCAAAAGTTACTCAAGTAGCTTGAAATTGTGTGATTTTTTCTTCTAAATGATCAACTTGTTGCGTGGATGCAGAGTTTTGTTACGGCTACGAGCCCATGCCCGGTGAAGAATCGTCCTATGGCGATTATCCGAGTGTTGATGTGCGCTACAACCCAGACACTTACAACGGCCAATGCGAGTCAGGCTCAGGTAATGCTTTTGTGCCTGGATGGAAACGTTACCCTACTGAGTATACTAAGTGGACATGGTTATAATGGGCATTGTGGATATTTTTGTAAATGCATCATATATATACATGGGTATACAGGATTTTGTGTACTTGGTAATCATAGAGAAAAACTGCTAATGAGTCTGTTACTTGTGTCAGTAAATATTGGCTCATTTACGGTATTGGATTTTGTGCAGATAAAAATAATAGGTATAGTACCGGTAGCTATTAAGTTTAAAACATGAGTTTTCTATTTATGAATATAATTAAATGTTGTCTTTAATATAGATGCAGGTATTATAAATTTTGAAAGAGGCTCGCGTAAATTTTGATTTATTGCGTACTATTTGATGATTGTATTGTTTTAGGCTACAATGGGTATCAGAGACAGTCACAGCAGCAGAGTGTTGACGGACCCCTTGATCTCTCAGCCAGATCGCTTGCTAGAGTAAATGGAGGTTAGTGTCCATCGAACTTTTAGTTCTCCATGACTAGCTTGATGTTTGTTGTACCCTGTTTGGCGAAGCAATTTGTTGTATTCTTTAAATTGACTGTTTATGATTAAACATTACGTTTTGTTGGTTATTAAAAAAAGATAATCATCGTTTTTGATGTCAATTCTTATGCGCTACAGGCAAGCCTGTAACGCCATGTCCATGTTAACACGGGTTGGACGTTTATATTGGAGCTGGGTTTTTACGACCGTATACCATTCCTGTCGCCAACCAGAATAGTAAATTACCCTGGACGATAATTATCAGCTAGCGACACTTGTGTGTTTACCAGCCTTGCTGCAGGGCCTGTAACGTCATGTTTATATATGTTAAATATTATGTTTTTATTTTCAGGCGCTGCCGGAATTGTGCAGCGAGTGCCGGGTCTGAACCGGTTCAACAAAAGTTTTAGTGACTTGGGGCGTCCTCGCCTTCAATGAGCGGTCAGCGCTTGTCTGCCACTGAAACAATTCCTTTCTAGTTCCGGTCAATGCACTGTTCTTAAAGAAATTTCTGAAGAAAAGGAAAACGTTTTACACGATGGGCCAAAAAACATAACACTTTATAAACTTCTCACAACAATTATGTAGACAAGATTCTCTATAATGATGTTTGAACGTCAGTATAGAGAATCTTGTCTACATAATTGTTGTGAGACGTTTTATTGTTTGTAAAAGGGTAATTTGATCGTCTGTAATCATATTGCAGACTGTCTGTTATCTTTCAAATGTTCAAATTGCATCAAGTTTCAACAGTTACAACAGTTTATATTTAAAGTATTGCTGTTTGCATTTGTACCTATAGCGTATGCTCAAAATGCCCTCTTTGCGCATCTATACTAAGACATGCAATGATTCGCATACACCATAGTTTACCTAGGCTTCCCGCTTGATACGTTAACGATGCAAAACGTTATCAAAGACTGTTGAGTCAAAAATGAAAATGGTATCAGTTTTTTTTGGCCCATTATGTATTTGCATGCTCAGTCTGATTTGATGGCCTTGATCAATGGGGCTTGGGGACGTTTGCAACTTCATTAGCGCGAGTTTGATTTCTCAGTTTGCATTTCCAGTAAACTGGTCATGCGTGTCCAATCTAGAATTGGACATCTGGATCAATGAGTCCATGAACGCCTAGCCATTCTACATGAGATTGTTTAATGCCTTCGTTGTACGCTCATTTCTATTAATTATGAAGTTTTTCAGTCGATTCAGACGGTGGCGAGATCGATTCAGACGATTGATTGAGATATTTGCGGTTTTGCTTTTGTTTAGCAGTTTCATTAATTATTTTCTTCAAATGTTGGCCGTTTGTAATAATCTTATTATTGTTCGTTTGAGCCAGGACCGAGTTTGATGATTACGTTGCTGTATGCCGAATTTTTGTTGCGCACGAGATACACATATTTAATAGCTGATTAGCTGTGTTGTTTATGTTGATGTCCTGCGGTGTCTTGTTTTCACCGACTACGACAAGCTACATTGTTTTACTAGTATCACTGCATTGACACGCTAGTTGCGGACACTAGCTCAGAGTTGCTTGGACTTTGTGTGGGAGGTAGTACTTGAAACTTCATTGTTTAGGCTCTTGTTACACTGCACTAAAGTACAGACACTGAATTGATTTGAGCGAAGTTAATGATTCGATAGCGTTTTGATGTACAGTGGTGACTGATGATTTGATTTCTTTTATTTGACTGAAGATGAGATGTGTACTAATTTGCAGTCAGTGTCAGATCGCTTCGGTGTAAGGCGTAAGAAGCACTGGTTCATAGTTGCTGGGCGTTCAGACTAATCGACATTATACGCTAAATTTATTCTGGGGTGGGTAATAAATAGATGTATCAATTTTTAAAGAAGTTACAAGGTTTTGTTAAATGACTTTCTTCTACCATGCATTCCATTAATAGTGCTAACAGGTGACCTTGGATGACTTAAGTTTAAGTTAGCTTGCAAATTGTTGGTTTGCTTCGATTCTTTGTCCATGAGAACGTGATCACTTTGCTGTAATCAATCTTGCATTGTAACCTACTCGACTAGTGCTCGTATGTTGTGAAGTTTGATAAGAACTAGCCTTGTTGTATTGATGCGAATGTAGAAGGTCTGTAAACTAGTATGCGTGTATGTATGCACTCACAGGCTTGCATAGGTAGGTAACAATTATTGCGTAGTGGCATCAGTAGATATCTTGTACGCTATGCATTTGTCTGGTTGATATCTGTTGGATTATTTCTTAATTGAGACAGTTTTTCATTGTCATTGCTTGAACGATATTCTTTTGAGCAGAACATCGTAAAAATATATGACAACGTACCAGTGTGGACTGGATATTGTGTATCAGTCAAAGAACGATTGATATAGTTTATTCTTTGCATCGGATATTCTTTGACAAGGTATGTCAAATATGCTTGGAAAATATCTTTTAAACATTTCCTTATGGACTGTAATGTATTCATATTATACTCGTAAGAATGTAGGCCTATTCAAATTGTTATTATATAGTAGGTCCGTATTCATGAACGCTTCAAATCCGTGCGAATTTTCAAAATATCATGCTTTATGTTAGCATGCTCAGCTTTATTGAGTCTAAACTTGGCCAGTAATTGAGAGTTCTGAAATTTGTCCGTTTAATATGGGACATATTTCACCAGTTGCGCTGTATTGCTGGCAAGTGTACCCGTAAAGAAATCATCTTTATATCAGAAATAGTAAATATTTAGATTATATTGTACTAATGGACTTTGCACTAAGGACTTTGATTTGTGCTATCACTGAGGACCTCAAGAATGTTTATCAAATAAGCTAAAGGCACGGTTTATATTTGGCGACTCAAGTAGTTTTTTCCAGTTGCAGCAGGAATATAAGCATAGAAAAATGTGCTATTTATTGAAATTGCGTTTACATCAAATAAGATGAAATTAAGTTTAAATGATTTGCAATAAATTTTCTGAAAATTTACTAGATTTGGATGTGTTTAATTTGTTTTTACGCAAATATATTCATATAGCATTTTATAATTGCATTCTCTAGTAGTCAAAAACCTAAAGCGAGTAGGTCAAACTTTATCTGGGTCAAATTATGTAGCACCGATCGTTGCTTGCATTCTTGAACTTCTCAATGTTCTTCATTGAATGAGTTCTAGGTCACAGGTAATTGAGGGTCTTACTCGTACGCCGTGAAGTATGTTGTGGATGAGTTTTCTTTCGATATTAACATCGCTAGTATTTTGAGAAAGCATTTCTTTGTGCATTTGAAATTACTTTTGTCCGGTGTGATTGAGTTCGATTATAATTTATGTTTCTATTGCATAACTTATAAACCTTAACACATTGAGAGAAATATTTTGCCTGGCTGTAAAGTTCATTTGTTTAACTTCTATGATAATTTATATGCGAAAATTTGTGCATGGAGCAGGAGAAATTTGACATTCAGTCTATTTGCAATTAAATTGAATCGACGTAAAATGGATCTAAAAATGTAGTAGGTCAACGTATCGTTTTTGGGCCTACGTTTAAAGCCATAATATTTTTATATTGCAAAAAAATAAGAAAACACCTCAGGGGACACTAATTTTTGTGGATGAACTTCTGGATATCTAGTACCCAATAAGCAGCTAAACAATCTCAAATTAATTGAAAAGTAACTAGAGGAGCCAATTAACGGCTGTTAACGTTGATGATAGTTAATGCCTAGACGCACAAAATAAAAATGGCTCGCCACGTCGTGAAGGGTTTGTTTACATTTTGCGTATTATATCTAATATTTTCTTAGAATTTGAGAAGCTGCCTAATATTGGATCCTTTGAGTTCCCCTAATTGTGATTATAGTGCAACCAGGCGACACTCTCGTCCTACTAGTAGCATTATATCTGACATGTACCATAAAATTCCCAACAAATTATTTTGCGTCTTGTAATTGTAATGTTGGATTGCCGATGTATTATAGGACGACCACGCCCACTGAATAACAATAAATTAAGTACGCGTTATAGTACTCATTGGCGATCATATTGTATGGCAGCTAGGCCTAATATGCTCTCGTATTTGATGGTGCCATTTAACGCTTAGTGGCCGCCTGCAGGCTGGGGGACAGAATTGGCTTGCAGCCCAGAGTGCCCCGGGCGAGTCGTTAAAGGCGGCTAAAGAAGGGGGAGTGGTTCTGTGCGAGCTCTCTTGCTCAGAACCGGACTGTATATAGACTTTGTGCTACACACGGTCCTTAAACTGCAAAAAATCAACGCTGTAAGTGTGGCTTGTGTTTAGCTGTGCCTTTGACTTCAAACATGGACACGGAAGAATTGTTTGAGAAATACACAGTCGACGAGATACGCGAGATCGAAAAGAAAACGAGGTGCGTGCTTGGCAGATATCCCTATTTGACGTTAATCTAGTTCTTTACTTGCAATGCATGCATTTTGCGGAGGTTTAAATTTGGTCAGTATCCCTGCTATTTTGAGGGCCTGTAGCTTTCATATGACAGAATGATGCTAGAATTCAAAGCTACTGTATCTAGAAATTTGATTGTACCTGTAATCTGTTTAATTTTGTTGGCCTACTAATTGAAAATTATAGATTTTCTTCTCTTTTTGTAATGGTTATAAATATGATATCAGGACATATTAAATGCAACTCGGCAAATTATGTTGAATTATGTTGTTGTATATCGATTACGGTAAATGAATATTATGTAGATGAATGAACGCGTCTTAACCATGATATTATATGCTATTATTAATATGATAGCTGAATTTTGCAATCATTTTTTCTGTTGTGTTAGGCAAGACATAGAGAAGAAGAAAGAGGATTTGCGTCAGATGGTTGGGTGAGCATTTGATATTTTGATTCGCTTCAGCATGGCATATATATAATATTGCTTAATGGTCACCATGAATGATATAAAATAGTGTACTAGCCAATGTTACAGTTATAACCATATTTGATGGTTGTTGTGGTACATAGCGATAATTTTGAAGCTTTGTTGTAAATTTCAATCCTTGATGCTCCCTCTTTCTATTAGCAAGTAGGTGCCTTAAAAGCTCTAGGATCGGGAAATTCATCGACTTCTTCTGAAGCTTTGTCTTTCAATGAAGGCTTTGAAGTTCAATTGTAGAAATGTGTTTGTCGTAATTTTTCTATCAGATGTGACTTAATTAATATTGATTGATTGATACTATTGATATTTTTGATATTGATATGTATGTAGGGAGCGATATCGCGATCTGATAGAGGCTGCTGATACCATCACCGAGATGAAAAGGAGTACGGAGAAGGTTAGCCCCAGTAGTAAATCTAGTAGGAACTAGCCAGCCCCTGTAGCAAATCCAGTAGGAACCAGCCAGCCCCTGTAGCAAATCTAGTAGGAACTAGCCAGCCCCTGTAGCAAATCCAGTAGGAACTAGCCAGCCCCTGTAGCAAATCCAGTAGGAACCAGCCAGCCCCAGTAGCAAATCTAGTAGGAACTAGCCAGCCCCGTGGCAAATCCAGTAGGAACCAGCCAGCCCCAGTAGCAAATCCAGTAGGAACCAGCCAGCCCCTGTAGCAAATCCAGTAGGAACCAGCCAGCCCCTGTAGCAAATCCAGTAGGAACCAGCCAGCCCCAGTAGCAAATCTAG
>JAQIWG010005470.1:0-14495 GCA_034695025.1 Chamaedrilus cognettii | reverse complement strand
TCCGTTGCATCCACACATCCTAATCCTTTCACTTTCATATCCTTCTCTGTCAAGCTTTTCCGCGTCGTTTCCGGTCTACCCACTCGTCTTTTCCCGTCTACCTCATGATCCATACATTTCCGCACCCAATCATCCGGTTCCTTTCTCAAAACATGCCCCAGCCATCTCAATTACAGATATAATTTTTTATAGATATTATATGTATTGTAGCACGTTATTTGCTATAGACACTTATTTGTTTCGCCGATTGTAACACAGCAGAGAAGCTAAAACAGAAGTCGCACGGTGAGTTAATAGAAGTGCTGAGTTCAGAAGACGATTTGCCGGACGAAATACTTGCTGACAACGGAACGGTATGCTTGCAAAGTTGCTTGCGCTTGATTAAAACAAAAAGCCAATGGATTTTGTTAAAAAATAAGTTCCTGTACTGACATATCTGGACTTCTATGCGGATTTCATTAAATGATAAACATAAATGGTATGGTATGGTACTGAGGCACATGGGTTCAAGTTGACATTGTTAGGTCGTCAGTGTAATTTTCTTAGACACTTTAAAAAAAAAAATGTAACTATAAATAATTATAGGCTGTGTGCTACACACGGTCCTTAAACTACAAAAGACAAAAATCAGTTTTAAGCTTTTTTATAAAGAAATAAAAACATAGCTGTTATCGTTGTTGTTTTGCAGAAAAATGACACGAGTGATGATGAGGGGGCTTCGATGGATGTTGATGGAGAGAAAGTTTCAGTCTACGATACAGAAGATGACGAAGAAGAAGATGACGAAGAAGAAGCGGAAATCGAAAGCGGCGATAATGAGGATGATGAGGGTATATTTTTATTGCATACTTCGCTTATCTCATTAACTTCTTTCTCTACTCAAATCCGAACGTTTTGTACTTCTGATTTTTCAAGAACTCTTGCAGTACGCTAGAACACGCCTATTTAGTGATTTATTTAGTGATTTAACGGCAGAGGTCGTGGCGGTCGTCTCAAGTTTGGTAACAAAGGGTAGCCAGTAGTAGCCACCATGCCTAAATTTATTGCGGTGAGCTGCATCTACAGAGAATTGTTTAGCGGTATAATATCTTGCAACGCAAATATATCATCCTGGCAGTATCATTCTTGTAGGAACTTTTACTAGGGTTTAGTCATTCATCATCATCGTCATCATCATTTACGTTTAACGTCCACTTTTCCGTGTCAACACAGGTTGAACGTTTCCCACGATGAGACTCCCCCATAACTCTCGATTCCTTGCCATCTCTCTATTCATGTCTCGCTCCTTCATATCGCTCTCTACCGCCTCCTTCCATGTTTTCTTCCCCCTCCCTCTTCCAACGATTTCTTCCACCTTAATATATCGGCATGTGGATACCCAGTCTTCCTCATTCATACGTTCTACGTGTCCAAACCAACTCAGTCTCCCTTTCTTCACCATGTCCGTTATACATACGACACCTAACCGCTTTCTTAGATCTTTGCTTCGACACTTGTCTTCAATAACACTCCGCACATCCAACTCACCATCATTTTTTCTGTCCTCTCATATCTCTGAAGATCCTAATCTAATCTCTTGAGTGTTTTGTGTGAATTACCTCAATAGTAAATAGTGCTAGTAAGTGATACTATGTTCACTTTCTTGACAATTCTTTCAGTGCTTTTGTTATTGTGAGCTGAAAATATAATAATGACTATATAATATCTGTTTGCTTGTGATGAAGCTCTGGGATAGCTACCCCTGCCGGCCGGGAAACAAAAAATTGGCCTGCAGCCCAGAGGTCCCCGGGCTTGTCGTAAAAGGCGATTAAAGAAAAGAGGGAGCGGTTCTGTGCCGGCTCGCTTGCACGGAACCGGGAACCGGACTGTATAGCCCTTGTGTGCTGCACACGTTCCCTAAACTACAAAAAACAAAACAAAACTGGGCTAGTAGAAGTGGTACCTAGTATCAGTATTATTTTAATGGTATATGATTTTTCAGTAAATGACGTTGAGGTTGAGAACAAGTTAGAAATGATTGCTCCCGGACGATTCGCTTGTAGCTTAGTAGAATCCTCTTGCTGTAGTCACTAGCGGCTCTATCTAGTTCAACTGTTATGGAAGAGGCACCTACGATTCAAGCAAACGATGTTTTTCCATCTCCGTTTGCATGACATATTCTTGGTGCGTTAAAAGTGCAATATACATACATACAAGAGAATTGACAATTTAGTTGATTGCGCAAATTTTTGCAGATTTTTCCGATCTGGACAAAAAGAAAAAGAAATCCGCGGCGAAAGCCGTAAAAAAGAAAGCCAAGTCTGGTGGTGATAAAAAAGACAAAGGAAAGAAGAACAAGAAGGAAGAGAATAGTGACGAAGACTCGGACATTGCCACCAGAAAGTTAGTTTAATCTGAATTTCAGTTTTATGTCGTTAAACAATTTTATGCAGGCAGTTGCATGCTATGGATTGCTTGGTTCCATTTGATATGCATCGGTCGGTTTTTGTCTACCTTTAAGCGTATTTGTCTTGCCAATTGAAAGCGCGTTAAAGTCAGCATGTATTTGGAAATGCTTCGTGAAACGTTCAGAACTCGCTTCACGGTAGCACTAAGAATATTTAGCATTAGAACGCAAATACATGTAGAGTAACTTCATTCTTGCTGCCTTTTAATATGTGTGCTACTTAAACTCTGCTGATGATGATTTATTAGAGGCCAATGAAGAAAATGTCCTTCCCTGAAAAATAGATGATTATTACGAATATTTCTCAAATTTATTTGACTGGCGTATTTGGATTACAAAGTCATATACCGATACCTTTTTTGTAAGATATACATGCATTTTGTAAGCTTACTATATTTAGCTGAAATTAAGTGCGTATTTGGATTACAAAGTCATCTACCGATACCTTTTTTGTAAGATATACATGCATTTTGTAAGCTTACTATATTTAGTTGAAATTAAGTGCTTTGAAGCGATTGATAAATATCCCTTGTTGTATAAACTTTTAACGATGGACATGATAAGGTTGATGGATGACCATTGTTTTGATTTCAGAAAAACTAAACGAAAGCGTACGAGCTCCAGCTCGGAAGAAGAGAACACCGATGCCGATTCCGACGATGACGACGAAAAGAAGAAGAAGAAGAAGAAAGGAGGCAAGGGGTCGCGACGGAGGATCAAGACCGGCAGTGATTCCTCGCAGAAAGGCGCTAGCGATGGCGAAGAGGGGGAAAATGTGAGTCGTGCTTGTTGCTTGAATTGTACTGTAAAACATGAAATTTTAGTTGCATGTTTCACGGTTTTGCCTTTCAGAAATTTTTGCTGCACGTAATTTTCGCATTTTGTGAGGACTGCCCATTATGTTCTGTAAAACATGAACTATTTTTGCATGTTATTTTTTACGAATTTGTCTCTAAGAAATTTCGTTGCATTAAATTTTGAGAGTTTTTGAGGACTGTCCGGTGCGCATTATGTGTTACAGCTTCTGCAGTGTTACTTTGGCGCATGTAATTTCAGCGAGTTTTACCAATTCGCGAAATTTGCCGCTATTAAATGCACTTGAAAATTAATTGTTTTACAACATTTAACTTTTTGCTTTATTGTCTCTACACCGTGATCCAAAAAACCAAAACCCCTAGCTCAGACTAGACTCGACTCGCCTGCTTGTGCCCTTTACCGTGACTAAGGTCACTGAGAGCGCCTTCGGCTTTGCTGCGTGTGGGACAGTTAAATAGAACAGTTAAATCGTGTGGAGCAGTTATTATAAAGCCGTGGACTAAAGCCTACTACGTATATTCGTTATTGATGTACACAGGGCAGCGGCAGCGACGACCTGCAGTCACCGTCGAGCAAGAAGAGGAAGAAGATTCGCAAGATCCTGAACAAGAACAAGCTGTCAAAGGAAACGCTTGACGCAGCGAAGGAGGAGGAGGAGCGAAGGCGGCGCATCAAGGAGCAGCAGAAACTGGTCAGTGGCAAAGACTAGTGTGTTAGAAACTTGTCAGTGACGCAGACTAGAAACTGGACACTGAAACAGACTAGAGTATTAGAATCAGGACAGTGATGCAGACTAGTGTGTCAGAGTCTGGTCACTGTTCAGTGTGGCAGACTAGTGTGTCAGAATCTGGTCACTGTTCAGTGTGGCAGACTAGAGTTAGAAAATTGTAAGTGAAACCAACTAGTGTGTTAGAGGTGGGAATTGATAGTTTTAGGACTGTATGTAGTGCCCACTGCAGACTGAAGAACTAAGAATTGGCTTGCAGCTCAGAGCTCCCCGGGCAAGTCGTAAAAAGCAACTAAAGAAAGGGGAGCGGTTCTGTGCGGCTCCCTTGCACAGACTGTTTATGGCAGTTGTGTGCTACTCACGGTCCCTAAAACACAAGAAACAAAAACAAAACTGTCTTTAGTAACAAGGACTATTGCAGTTTGGTTCTGTGCAAGCGAGCCGGCACAGAACCACTCCCCCTTCTTTAGTCACCTTTAACAACTCGCTTGGGGAGATCTGGGCTACAAGCTAATTCTTCATTCAGTAGCTTGTAGGGGCTTAGTGTGTAGGATCTGGGCACTGTTGGCAGTTTAGTGCAAGATTAAGAGTGGATTCTATAGTCGTTCCTTTGTTCCCACCTGTATCTTTGGCTTAGCAAAGGAGACAATTTAACAGCACCCCATAACTGCTATTCAAAGTAGCTTTTTGTTTAGTTCATTTACCATATACGACGTCATTAAAGTATCGTAACGTCATAGATTTAAAGCAAAATAATTTATTTTCTCACTGCATTCAAATGAACGTTACTATTTTTGGAGATTATTTTTTCTTTTTTAAATTTATAAACATATTGCGAGTTTTTTCTTATGGCAGTGAAGGGCTGTCGTTAAATTCCGTTCCTTAGCAAGAACTTTGCTTAGCGGGGCGCGCAGGTACGTCTATGGAATCCACCCTGAGACAGACTCAGACTAGTGTAATTGTTAAGTGATGCAGACTGGTGTACTAATATGTACAAGTGGTACTAAAGTGACTCAATTTAGCTCATCATTAAAACTAAACAGTCCAGCAGCGTGTAAGATTGAATAAGAAAAATATAACCCTTTCCAAGAAACTCGAGTGCCACTATCTCGCAGCCTTTGGCCGACCCGAATAATTATGCGACGCGACCGATTGATTGGCTGCGCAGTTCAATGAGGTGACGGTGGAGGACGGTGATTCGCCGGACAAGTGTCCACTGACGATGAAGCTCGTGCTGGCGGAGGAGGAGAGCAGTAAGGAGAAGATCGAGATTCACAAGAAGGTCATCTGCAAGCTGAAGCCTCACCAGGTTGACGGTCAGTCGTCTGCGCTGATCATAAAAAACTTTATTTATTATGTAACAATAATGGGTTTAGAGTCCGTTTTTGGCATCTAATAGCGTCATTGGGAACTTACCTGTGCCGTGGGCAACTGTCAATGATTAGTGGAAATCCCGGACGAAGGGGTGGGAGAGTCTTTGATAGCCGGGTTGATTGTCCATGTGTCCGTTAGAGAATGAAGAATGAATCTATGGCGGGAAAATATGTGTTAAATCTGAGAGAGTAACGGCAAGGTAGAGCAGGAGAGATAATCCGGGTTCATTTAAGTGATAAGAAATGCGTAGCGTTGCGCCTCCACATTCTAAACAGGCGTAATGTTATGCCTACTCTTTAATTGGACTAGAATTTACATCTAATCATAATTTTTGGCGTACTACGCCCCCGAAGCTTTGCCCTGCATATTATTTTGCTTGTACAACAAGTGTTTAAGGGTATAAACTGTTGCGTGTGCAGCCATCAAGTGTTTATGGTTATAAACTGTTGCGTGTGCGGCTGTCAAGTTTCTTGTTGTGAACTGTTGCGTGTGCAGCTGTCAAGTTTCTTGTTGTGAACTGTTGCGTGTGCAGCTGTCAAGTTTCTTGTTGTGAACTGTTGCGTGTGCAGCCGTCAAGTTTATGTGGGGCTGCTGCTACGAGTCCCTCGAGCGACTCAAGACGGAGCAGGGGTCCGGCTGCATCCTCGCCCACTGCATGGGACTCGGAAAAACGCTCTCCGTACGCAAACTTACACCACCTAAATACTCGCCGTTCAAGTGTACGGTATCGTGATATAATTTAGAGCCTAGCGTGATATTAATCGTTAACTGATTATTCAAATTATTATTAAAGTAGCGCTATAATGGTATTAATTATATAAATAACGCGTCAATTATGAAGGACATTAAATTTGAATGCCTATGCATTGACAGTAAGACAGTATTATTTTGCGCACTAGTCGTCATTTTTGACGTCCATTTTAACGCGTTACGGGCAGACCCGTAACGCCGTGTCCGTGTTAACGCGGGTTTATATTGAAGCTGGGTTTTTTACTATACTTTATGAGTATTGCGTATACGCCATCATGCGTACTTGGTATCTTTGCAGTTAAGTTGTCGACGTTCTGGCGTAGGTGGACCGCAATCAATTCGCTGTTGCCCATAACGAAGGGAGGTCCCCGATGATGTCCCTGGACATCGAAACAGACTCTAAACTTTCTATTATATTGTTGCGCGGTGCAGGTGATTGCGTTCGTGCACGCGATCCTGACGAAGCCAAAGCTGACGAAGGCGCGGACTTGTCTGGTGCTCGGGCCTCTCAACACCATTCTCAACTGGGAGTCTGAGTTTGAGCGCTGGCTCGAGGGCTGTCCCTCCATCGATGTATGCTATATTCCTTGTCTTCACCTTTCTCCATATAGTTATATGTGGCTAGAGGTGCTATATAGTTATTGTCTGAGTCTGAGTGCTGGCTCGAATCTCCATCGATGTACGCTCCCTTGTCAAACTTGTTTTAATGTTAGGATTGTAGCCGGATGTGTCATGGTGCCATGTAATTAGTGTCTGAGTTTGAGCGCTGGCTCGAGGGCTGTCCCGCCGACCTTGTTCCATGTTCGCCGACCTTGTTCCCGTCTATCCTTGAATGAATTGAAGGATAGGCCGTTCTTAATGGGAGTAGCTTGAACAAGGTTGGTATTCAACCTTGTTCAAGCTTCTCCCATTAAGAACTGTCCATCCTTCAATTCATTCAGATCGTTTTATTCATTTTTCTGACTTGATTTCTTATTTACAAGAGCTTAGCATTGTTATATGAATTTCAGCGATGATCGTGTAATCAGCATATTTATTTCTTTGTATGCCGTTTAGGCATGCTTCTTGCGGTTGACCTACATTTCAGCATACTTCTTGTGTGATCAATGTACAATTCAGCATTTTTCTTGCGCATGATCTACATTACAATGTACTTCTTGTGCTTGACCTAAAGTTTAGAGGGCTTCCCGTGCTTGATCTACATTTCAGCATACTTCTTATGTTTGACCCACATCTCAGCATACTTCTTACTTGACTTACATTTTAGCATACTTCTTACTTGATCTACATTTCAACATTCATCTTGCTGACCAAAGATTGTCCTCACTGGGACCCCGCTACATTTCAGCATATTTCTTGTTCTTGATCTACATTTTAGCATATTTCTTGCGCTTGACCTACATTTCAGCGTACTACTGTTACGTGACCTACATTTGCTCCGCGGCAGGTGTACGAGCTGTCGACGATCAAGGACAACTACGGGCGCGTCGAGCTGCTCAAGAACTGGAACAAGAGCGGCGGGGTGATGATCATGGGCTACGAGATGTTCCGCAACCTTTCCCAGCTCAAGCGCATCAAGAACAAGCGCCAGAAGCAGATCCTCACCGAGAGCTTGCTCGATCCAGGTTAGTGGCGGGGCACCGTGAGCTTGTTTGATCATTCACTAGGCGGCCCGCGAGCCAAATGGAGCCTGTGAAGGACCTTCAAATGGACCCCTGAAGGTTGGCCAATAAAACGACAGAATATTCCAGAAATGTTGTCGGATTGATTGGAATAAATATTTCATTACAATATAATTATTTTCATCATTGCAAAATGTATCTGAAATATATTTTGAATCCTACTTAAAATTTAGTAGGCATATATTAAAACGCATATTCAATGAACATGGTGAATAATTTATTGTATTAGTTAATTAAATGAATTATCTGTTATATACTTGGCGTGTTCTGATATCCGGATTACAAAATGGCTCCGGCCCACAAAGCCGTGCAACATTTTTTGTGGCCCCACAAGTCAATTTGTTGAATATCCGTGTCCTGCGACAGTTGCGTCAGTCAACTGACCCAACTTTTGCTCGCTTAATGAGCTGCTTCACCTAGTGACATGTGTGTGTGTGGTGGCGGTGGCACGTACATACGGTGGCATTGGTTTTGATATTTTGTAGACATTGTCTTATAATAGGAATGTTTGTTTTGTGGTGCGATGCTTCAAGTGTAAATACACGATCGCTGGCCAATGCCATGTTTAGTGGCTTATTACATCACGTGCGGTGTCACGTGAGACATGGAGAGCTCTGGACTGTGGGCCAGCTCTCTGTTCCCCTGCCCACAGCGGGTGTGTGGTATGATGTTCAGGCCCAGACCTGGTCGTGTGTGATGAGGGTCACATGCTGAAGAATGACTCAACCGGCCTGTCCAAGTCCTGCAACCAGATCAGGACCAGACGAAGGATTGTCCTCACCGGGACACCTCTCCAGAACAATCTCATCGAATGTAGGTTAAACTTGTGAATGTAGGTCACACTGTGAATGTAGGTCAAACTTGTGAATGCTGTGTTTTTGGTTTTGGGATTATAAGTTTTAGTAGCGAAGACTATTACAGTTCGGTTCTGTGCGGAGGGCCACGCACAGACTGCTCCCCCTTCTTTAGTTACCTTTTACGACTCGCCCGGGGAGCTCCGGGCTGCAAGCCAATTCTTTGTTCTCCAGCTTGCAGTGTGAAGGTCCCCAGGTTGCACCAGTGAAGGTCGGTCAACTTGGTAAACGGTCACGAATGGTCATGTCTGCGAATACTATGAACTGCTGTTTCTCGCCGCATCAAACTTTTGTGCCGCTGCTTTAGAAAATATTTGATATATCAAAACGTTCAGTTGTTTACCGATGGAATGTTAAAATTGTTGGATTGCCAAACTAATGCACTATAATTTATGCCAGAAATTATCGTGAAACTGCAAATTATTGTGATGCTAGTAAATTCAGGAGTTAATAATTGATCTATATAATCACCCACCGGGAGCAAGGGGCTTTAATTTCCGGGGAGCTGGGCTGCAGAAGTTCAAGCAGGGGGGGCATTGCCCCCCTGCCTCCCCCTCATGCTATGAGTCTGTGCATAGACCACTGCATGGTCACGTTCGTCAAGCCGAGTTTGCTCGGCACGCGCAAAGAGTTCCTCAACAGGTTCGTCAACCCGATGACTAACGGTCAGTGCTCCGACTCGACGCTCTACGACGTCAAGATCATGAAGAAGCGCGCGCACATCCTGCACGAAACGCTCGCCGGATGTGTGCAGGTGGGTTTTTGTTTTTGTTTTTTTGTGGTTTAGGGACTATGCGTTGCACATAGATCATATACAGTCCGGTGCTGTGCAAGAGAGCCGGTGTCACAGACCCGCTCCCCCTTCTTTAGTCGCCTTTTATCACTCGCCCGGGGAGCTCTGGGCAGCAAGTTGTTTCCTGGCCTGCAGGAGGTGTGCAGGTGGATGTCGCTGAGATGTTAGTTTAACTTTGATGATGGACTTCCAACTATGAAACCATGCGTTACAGGCCCTTCAGCAAGGCTGTTGAATGCAAAAGTGTCGCTAGCTGATGATCATCGTTCAAGGTAATTTAAAATTACCTGCTTACATTACTTCTGGCTGGAGACTCATTTGGTTGACTTTTTCTCAATGCTTTTCTCTATTTTTTCTGTAATTAGCTTACGAACAATTACAATCCAATCATCTGTCTTTTTTAAATTTATTTTATGCATCTTTAGGGGCCACGTCAAAGCCTATTGAGGGCCGGATCTGGCCCGTGGGCCAGCTATTGAATGGCACTGCTATATCGAATTCATTTTCGTGCCTGTGGCGCTGTGCAGAGACGTGACTACTCGTCCCTGACCAAGTTCCTGCTGCCCAAGTTTGAATACGTCATCTGGGTGCGCCTGTCCAAAGTCCAGATTGCTCTCTACGAGCGCTACCTCCAGCGACTTGCCGAGGTGGGCGATCTGACGGGGGGGCCCGTGAGGGGCGCGAGGCTCTTTAGTGACTATCAGAACCTGATGAAGATCTGGACGCATCCCTGGGTGCTCAAGTTGGACGAGGCACGCGCGGAGGCTCGACAGCAGAACAAGGTTTGTGATGTCTGTATGTGGGGCTGTCTGTGTGTGTGTTTGTGTCTCTGGCTGTCTGTGTGTTTGGTTCTGCGGAAGTCTGGGCGCTCAAGTTGGACGAGGCTCAAGCCGAGGCACGGCAGCAGAACAAGGTTTGTGATGTGTGTGTGTGGGGCTTTCTGTGTGTTTGTCTGTTTGTGATGTGTTTGTCGGTGGTGTGTTTGTCTGCCTGCTTGTTTGGTTCTATAGGGGTCTGGGTACTGAAGATGCTAGGGCAGAGGGATGCAGCAGCAGAATAAGGTCTGTGATGTCTGGGGCTGTCTGTGTGTTTGTGTGTTTGTCTGGCTGTTTGTCTGGCTGTTTCTTTGGTTCTATGGAAGTCTGGGTGCTGAAGCTGGACGACGCTAGGGAAGAAGCATGGCGGCAGAACAAGGTTTGTGTTTACTGTGTGCGAGGCTGTCCGTGTGTTTGTGTGTGCGTGTATTATCTGTCTGACTGTTTGTTTGGTTCTATGGAAGTCTAGGTGCTCAATTTGGACGAGGCGCGCGCGGTGGCGCTATAGCAAAAGAAGGTTTGTGTGTGTTGTGTTTGCGTGTGTGTCTGCCTGTCTGTTTTTCTGCCTGTTTGTATGTGTGTTTGTCTGTCTACCTGTTTTTTTGGTTCTACGGAAGCCTACGGTGCCAGAGTTGGACGAGGCGCGCAAGTAGGCGTGACTGCAGAACAAGGTCTGTGCTTGCTATATGTGGGGCTGTCTGTCTGTCTGTCTGTGTGTTTGTTTTTACCTGTTTCTTTGATTCTGTGGAAGTCTGGGTTGTAAGTTGGACGCGGCTGGGGCAGAGGTGCGGCAGCAGAATAAGGTCGGTGATGTCTGTGGGGCTGTGGTTTTCCGGGCAGGTCGTACAAGGCGACTAAAGAAAGGCAGAGCGGTTCTTAGGACTGTAATAGTCTTTGTTCAACGAGAGAGAGAGCTGATAGAAGTTAAGAAAATTTGAAAAACTGTATTTTGCGGGAGCTTTGGGGGGGGGGGTCAGCGCTTTTCAGCGCAACAATAGCCTCTGCGCTTTCGGTCCTCTTCCACTCAAATCAGACAACCAGCTCAGCCCCCTTCTGTCAAAAATGTATGATGAAATACAAAAACATCACCCTCTGGGGGGGCTTTAGTCCTCTATGCCACCCCATCTATCTATGCCTTTGCCGATAGCAGGAGATAAAATGTATCTTGCAGCGAGTCAACGACTTTCTCGACGATTCGGAAGCTGAGACGTCCGAGTCGTCGTTCAAATCGGACGCCTCCGAGAAGAATTCAGATGGGGGGAGCGAGGGGGAGGGGGGTGTGGGGGGCGACGATGCAAAGCTTGTCGCGAGCGACGACGACTGGAGACCCAAGCGCGTGACTCGCGGGCACGCCGCCGCACTGAGGGCGGATAAAAAGTATGCGTGCGATCATGTGATGTTTGTTAAGGGCGGATTGGGATTCTGCGATGAGGAAGATTTGATTTTCCGTTGGCAGATTGGTACTATTGTGGCCTGCGATTGCGGAATCTATGGCTTGTAAAGGTACTAGATTGTAGTTAGCTGTTACACAAATATTGTAAAAAGCAGGTTAAGTGTAGACGATGCAATACTGTTTACTAGGATATCTTCTCTGAATGCATTGAATGCGCTGCCTATTGCAAACTGGTCACTTTGCGAATACTTTTTTATTTTTTTATTGTGCATTTATGCACATTTATTAATCAGGACTATATTTTATCATCGGCTGAGTACTATTTTAAGTGATTGTTAAAGCCAACTTCAACTTCTCTACTGCACTTTAGCCAAATGGATGATTATTTGCAGGGCTGGCTAACTTAGACCACCTTTGCCAACTGTTTGCCATCGTGCACCCTTGCACGAAGTGACTTAAAAATCTTTACACTGGCCAGGTTTTGAACCAACGCGCCTTTGAGCCCGTAATCCGAACTTTGCAACTTGGACCACTCGGCCGGAACGCTGCGTTAAGGCTACCTTTATAGATACATGAAAATCTATGAGGAAGCTGTGCGAATTGTCTTTTTTTTATATGCACCTGCCTTTATGTTTCATGCATGCGTTTCCATATTCAGGACCAAAGAATTTGGACTATTATAAACCTAGAAAGGAACTCATCCCAGCTGATCGGCTCACAAAAAGATATGATGCCAGTTCAATGAAGACTATTATACGTGTGCAATATAATTTATGCCTTATGAGAGTTTTCTATAATATTACGGACATTCAAAATGCCGTAGTTTATCCATCATTTGCTGTGCATTGTAGGTCAGCTGCAAAGGCCGACGCCGGAGTCAAGCCGGGCCCGTCAAGGTCAAAGCGAGGGGGAGAGGGGGAGGGGGGCGATAGTGACAGAGAGGAGGTGGTCAAGGGGTGGAAAACAAGATCTCGAAAGGGGGTCCTTGATGGTGACTATCATTATCCACCTGCATTGCATGTATTTCATTTGACTTCTCACAAAAATCATTTTTGGTATCCTGGTATGGGAGTCCAATGCTGAAGAGCATTGGACTCTGAAGAGAATAAAGTTCAGAATAAAATGCATTCAAATTGTAAGTACAGAGAAGAATAGAGTGTCGCACTGTCGCTAGCTGAAAATCTTTGTCCGGGGCAATTTGTTCTGGTTGGCGACAGGAAGGGCATGATGTCGTAAAAACCCAGCTTCAATATAAACATCTAACCCGTGGTGATACGGACGAGGAGTTGCAGGTATGCCTGTAATGCATTAGAATGGACGTCAATCGGATGACAGCAGAATCTGTGCACTCTAGGAAAGCCTGAACTCAGCTGAAGTTCAGGATTCAAGTGAGATAACAAACCTGAAAAGGCCGTAAACTCCCTCATTAGAGTCAAAGTCAGAGCATGGATGGCGGAGAACGCAGACTTGGCCTAACGTTCTGGGGTTGACAAAAAAATGACATCAAAATGACTATCATTATGATTATTGAACAGATGAGGACGCCCCGGCTACTGACGCCGATGCCGACCCGGCGCCCCCCGTGGAGCCGACGGCCGAGAGTTTAAAGGTGTCGACGGAGTGGTGGGCGGAGTTTCTCAACGCGGAGGATCGGTACCGGGTCGAGATGAGCGGGAAGCTAATCATTCTGTCGGAGATACTCCGCATGTCAGAGGCGATCGGCGACAAAGTGTACGAGCCGCTGCTGCACCTACTTTAATCGTTTTTAAGCTTCTTTTTATTTCTTTTATTTTCGTTTCAGCGTTTAATTTACGTACTTTTGAACACGTGAAGTATTTGAATTGTGATACTGATGATGATTTAGATTGCTCCTTAAATAGATACTTTAAAAATTTACACCGTATTTAATCAAATGCATTTTTTTTTATAACTTGGTCATACTTCACGAAAAATGTTGGACTCCTCTAATTTATGCACAAACTTTCTCTAATTTATGCACAAACTTTTCAGTACTAGTGAAGAAAGTCTCATCATTTTACTAGATGGATTATGGTTGTTTTTTTTATTTTTTTTCTAGAAGTCTAGCCTGGCCTAGTACATCCAATTATGATTTTACAGAATATCACTTGCCAATTATTGTCCACTTAAGAAGCAGTTTGTTTAATCAATTCCTCAAAGGCTGTATTGACTTTTGCGTGCAGCCTCGTCTTCAGTCAGTCGTTGCTGTCACTCGACATCATCGAAGACTTTCTCGCTCACTGGGACAAGCAGGACACAGGCGAGGTAACCACCTTCTTATTTGTTGGTTCTGTTACTTTCGGGTCCCTGACTGGATTGGAGATGGTTAGGGTTATCCTCTGGATTGTGAGAGAGACTGGGAGAGGTAGGATTGACCCGTTGGTTGTGTGAGAGAGCTGGGGTTAGGATGGACGGCTAGTACTCTCAGTTATGTTGAGCAGTGTTTTAAAGTCTTAATCTCAGGTTTCCACCAATTGTCAATTGACGGTGCTCCGCTGCAGGGAGGTCCCCCCACGATGACACTCTTGGACACCGAAACGGACTCTTAACTCATTACTATTATCTTTATTGCAGACGATGGCGGGCACGTTGGGGTGGGAGAAGGGTGTGGACTACCTGCGAATGGACGGCTCGTCGTCGGCGCAGAACCGCAAGGACTCGGCGATCCTCTTCAACGACCCCTCCAACATCAGGCAGGCTGCTGATTTATTTGTTTGTTGAGTGACTGATTGATTGATTTGTTCATTGAGTTGTTCATTGAGTTGTTCATTGAGTTGTTCATTGAGTTGTTCATTGAGTTGTTCATTGAGTTGTTCATTGAGTTGTT
>JAQIWG010005469.1:0-14498 GCA_034695025.1 Chamaedrilus cognettii | reverse complement strand
CGATGTCTACAACTATGGTGTAACCTTAATGGAGACAGGTCAATACTCTCAACACGCAGTGGTGATTTCACGTTGTTAAACAGAGAAGGTACTTTGCGGGTAAAAGCCTCCACTTACACGTACCAATAGTACATGTTTACAGCTCTTACATTGTAAGTACACGGACAAAATGCGAGTGAAAAATTCTGACTACGCAGCAGCGTATATTAAAAGTGCAAGTATGTCGGTCGCTGTGGGTTGTGTGCACAGAAATCTAAAGCCTAGAATGCGCATGCATTATCTGCACAATTCTGAAAAATACAGATCTTTTTACCAAAACGGAAAGTGATTTGAATTATGTTAAATCGTTGTTAATTATTGTGATCGGATATGAAAAGGTCATAACCCTGTCGATCAATTGTTGACGGTTGGTAATTGGTTTGGCCCGCGGGCCAAACCAATAACCTTAACATAGTTTATCATAGCTTAACAGCCAGAATCGCAGCTGATACGTCAAATAAACAATACGCTGAAGACCAGCACTTAAATGCGTAGGTAGGTATGCCAACGCCATGCTTACACACAAGCACTGCGTTGTGCACGTTGTATAGCAGTATACTGGCGCTGAAGAGTCAAGATTCACATGTGATCAACGTTTGAAGAACCTCTGAAACAAAAAGGATGTGAAGAGGTTGAGTACGTGATATCTAGTCTATAGCCTGGCAGGCGTTCATATCCGAATCAGTGCAATGTACAGGTGTATGACAAGTGCAAATCCATTGTTTGGCGCTTGTCCGTTACGTATTGTGAATTAACATATTTGATCGATTTTTCTAGTTTCTACTTTATATGCAGATGTCAGGACTTAATCTAAGATCTTCGATAATCATATATCTTGGATCAAAACGGACCTCTTCTGGGTTATCAGCATGTATGACTAGGTCGTGCTGCATTCCAGCAAAAGACATGTTTTTTCCTCTGGATTAACCCCTAGTCGGATAATTTAGTTATAATGCACTTTGCAACTTTGCGACTGCAATTTTGCGACTGCAACTTTGCGACTTTGCTTAGCAAAGCATCCACTCCAGCCTCCGCTGCGAGCCTCGACGAGTCTGTCTGGCATGGCGCTATTTTGAAGCCTTTTTCATCATTCTTCTTCACTATAGTGCAGCAAAACCAATGAGGTATTAAACTTACATATATGTACGGTGGAGGAGGGAGGGGGTTGTGACAAAAACTTTCAAGTTTCAGGCGTCCATTTTCCTCTTCTGACTATATTAGGCCCAAACTAAGAAAAGCATCTATGTCTACCAGCCTGCTAGGTCCAATCTTCTGATAAATTTGATTAATTTTTTTCATTTCAATTGATTCATTTTAACTCTGATTCGCAAAAGTTTTTTTAAATTTTTCATTCAATTCGTTTCCGATTCATTTTTTTATTCAAATCAGTCTTCTGTCACCTCCAAATTTCTTCCACACATTTTCATCTACGTCCAATAATGAATCACAATCGCTTCAATTCGTTGCCGTGTCGGGGCCTTATTCAGCCGAGCGGCGTCAATTGATAAGCGAACGTTCACTTTGGACGTCGGACAATTTTCCGCGCGACGGGTCGCGATGGCTCAACGCCACACGGTGGACAGCTGCATCGTCTCACATTCTGCCACTCCGCCGCAGCGGAGTGAAAAAAGAACTGCAAGGATGCAGGGGCGGATCCAGTCCCTCATCCTAGGGGGAGCCAATTTGGCCAAAAACCTCCAATTTTCCTTTCCGTGCAGAACTCTCGTGAGCGGGGGGGGGGGGGAGAGGGGTGCTAACAGGAATTTTTTTCCAACACTGTATTCATTTTTGGAAAAGCTCCGTCTCTACGGCTTCACCGCTCCTCTGACGGCTTTTTTTTTAAACGCGCCGACGGTTCAATTTCTTTTTAGTAGTTTAGGTGTGTTTTTTGTGTGTAGCACACAAGGGCTACATATAGTCCGGTTCTGTGCAAGAGAGCCGGCACAGAACCGCGTCCCCTTCTTTAGTCGTCTCTTACGACTTGCCCGGGGAGGGCTGGGCTGCAAGCCAATTCGTTGTTCCCCGGCCTGCAGAAAGCATCCAAAATGGAAATCAGTACTTGGCAGGACTATAAAGCTGGAGACATTAATTCCCCCCCCCCCCCCACCAACAATCCTGGATCCGTCCTCGAGAAGAAGTCAGTCAAAAGGATTCTAAATCGAATCACCGAGACACGGCCATCTGAGAATCGGCTTATTCAATTCATTTCTTGGCAGTTGTCGCTGGATTTCAGACAACAATTTAGAAGAACAGACAATAATTATTTAAGACCGAAGTAAGGCAAAAAACTACGCTGCAAATGAAGAAGCAAAGGTTTAGTTTTACATTTGAAACAACTGCAGGCTTTCTCAATCTGGGTCCCCTGCGGAACACTAAAAGCGCCCGCACACCTTTCGTTCAAAACGAAGGAAGTTTTATTGTTAAAGACTCAAGTCCGTAGGCCTATAGTTAAGAACTCGTCGAGCCGCCGACTGCTTGCGGTCGTTTGTCTTGACGCGCAGACGTGACGTCATGATCGCTTAACGACGAATGCTGCATGCAACATTCTTTTTGTTAAGGTCGCAGTGACCTTAACGACGGCGGCTGGCGTTCGTTTGACCGACAGCGCGCACACCTAGCGGTCCCGTGCCCATTCGGTCAAACGAACGCCACGGTGAACTTCCTTTGTTTTGACCGAAAGGTGTGCGGGCACTATAAGAATATAAGCTTCATGCTTAAAACAAAACAGGATAAACACGACCGCTGCTAATTTTGATTAGGGCCTATTCTTCCTCAAATATTTACCCCTGTAGGTCAGGAAGCAAAGAATTGACCTGCAGTCCAGAGCTCCCCGGGCGAGTCGTAAATGGCGAGTAAAGAGCGGGGCGTGATTTTTTGCTTTGTAAAGCCGAGGCACTGAACCGGACTGCAATATGCTTCGTTACTACACACGTTCCTTAAACTTTCAAAAAACCAAAGCACCCTCAAATATTGTACAGTACTAATACATTTAACACACCTGAATACGCCTGAGGGCTCATTCAGGTACATTTTAAAAGATTTTCTTTACTTTATCCCAATTCAAATGTAAAACAAATGAAATTCATTCGCCGACCGCTGTGACGTCATCATCAGGTTCGCGCGCGGCGGTGGAGAGTTTCCAATAAAAAACCAATGATTGTCGTGAGATTCTCTTAAGACTAAGATTGTCATAAGATAGCTACGCGAATGAGCCCCAGAATAGTAACCGTCAGCAGACAGCACTCAGCAGAGACTATTTATAGTACACCAATGTCCCATTTTTAATACAAATTAATTTTGTGTAACCCACTCCACAATCGAACTATGAAGCAGCATTCTCTGCTTTATCAGCCGCATTTATCGTCCGACATCATTTTAGCAAATCGACATGAAGTGGCATGTCGCACGATAGCGCCGCGCGTCGAGTGCAACTGAAGTACTCGCTCACAAGAAGGTGCGTGTACAATTGTACATTGTACAATGTACATGGCCATGTTATAAATCAGCCGCTGATAAGAAAAGCGAGTCGAGAATAGCTTCTCTTGTTGCCCGTCCTAGGGTTGTAATTTAAGGACCGTGTGTAGTAGCGAATACTATAATTACAGTCCGGTTCTGTGCAAGAGGGCCACCAGAGAACCGCTCCCCCTCCTTTAGTCGCCTTTTACGACTAGCCCGGGGAGCTCTGGGCTGCAAGCATATTCTTTGTTCCCCGACTTGCTGGGGTATATATCATCAATGTGTGAAGGCGATAGAAAAAGTAGCGGTCCCCAGGATGAGCAAGAACTCGCCCTGGGGACCCCTACGCATTCTATCGCCCATTAATCTAATTATAGATGGGCTAAATATAGATCGAGTTTAGTGCTTAGGTGTTAGGGTTAAGTTAGGATTAGTTCAGGCTCCCTGGAAGCCGGGGAGTAAAAAATTGGTTTGCAGCCCAGTGCTCCCCGAGCGAGTCGTAAAGGTGACTAAAGAAGAGGGAGCGATTCTGTGACGGCTCTTTTGCACAGAACCGGACTCAATATAGTTCACGTAGTACAAAAAACAAAAAAATGTTTGGGTTAGGGCCCCGTTAAGGTTAGGAAGCTACGGTAGGGCTGCGTTAAGATTTGGTCTGGGTTAGGGGTTAGGGGTTTCTAGTTATAGGGTAGCGTGGGCGTCGCCGGCACCAGGGCAGGCACCAGGGGAGTCAATTCGCGACCCGCTTGTCAGATAAGTACTCCAACGGCAAAAGATAAAAACTTGAACCGTTGCTGTACACTCTAGAGTGATGTGATATACAGACCAGACGCTGTTTAAATTATAGAACAAATTTCTAGATAGAGAGTCAGGATGAGGTCAGGCTTTGGCTACAATTGGACTTAGATCAGAAGTTAGGGTTAGATTTGAACTTTGAAGCTGGGTATGAATAGCCCACGCTGCATGATAGAGTGCAGTGGGTCTACTGTAGGGGAATAGACGACATAGCTTAAATACTGTATTAACAATTACTCAAAAGCTAAATACACAAACGAAATGACCCCTTGCAGGCCGGGGAACAAAGAACTGGCTTGCAGCCAAGAGCTCCCCAGGAAAGTCGTGCGAGTTCCCTTGCACAGAACCGGACTGCACATACTCTTTATGCTACACACAAACTCCAAAAAACAAAAACACACAAACGATATGAACAGTCTGGCCTCATGTAAGTAGATGTATATGAAACATAAGTTCAAGATAATCAGGTTTCATGTGAAGACGTTTAGGGTCAATTAACGGCTAGTGTCAGAGGTAGTGGAGGACCTCTTGCTGTCATACCCAGTCTCTTCCCCTTGACCCCGACACAGCCGCCGCTACATCCGTGCCTGCCTCCCTGACCAATTCAACAACAATTTTTCATTGATTTTGATCATGTTCAGAAAATTGGCATACGAGCAAAATTATGCAAACGACGAAATGTATCTACCGATGTTCAGAACGCCAAGTACCAGCGTACGTTGTGCATCAGCTCAGAGCCTCGCGTCGCCTTGCTTCAGGCTATAATAGCCTGACGCCTCCGTGAAAGCCAGTACTCTCACTTATCGAGCAATTGCTCAATTATCGAGCAAAGCGATCCAGAACAGTGCATCGAGCAGTGGCAACAACGAGCAATATCATAGAGAATCACATCTATCACTATTGAGCAAATCGAGCAATTTTGTCGAGCAATTTCAGAATGTGTCAAAACGTGACATTGGGTTGAGAAAAATGCTGTATATAAATAAACTCTTGGCAGCAGGCCGCGTAATTGACGTCTTTCTGATTTATAAGCTGATCACAACGGAAGAATATGTTATTAACAACAACTTTTTGGCGAAGAAAGTTTCATCCATACCCGGATTTCTGTACGGAAAGAGAAAAAACGTTCCTACCTCCACCCCCCACCACCTCGTCGCTTATGAGTTTCTACTGCTGTCGAGAAATATAGAGCAAATACGAGCGTTATAGTAGATTGACAAAAGGAGCAAGATCGGTCATGTCTAGTGAGAGCACTGGTGCAAGCAAAAAACACTGAAAAGGGGGAGAAATTGCCAAGGTTTGGCGACGCAGAGACAAAGTGCCATCGCTCATCTACGGGCGCTCACTGGCCAGTCATTGACAGCGAGACACCTGCTATGTAGAGGGCTGGATTCAGGCTGGATTCAGGTGTACTAGAGATAGAATATCAAGGTTTGTGTGGTTACTGCACAGACTGGCTGGTAGTACTTTACAATGATGTAATCCGAGCTAAACCGGCCTCTGCCAAAGAGGCGCGGTGTAAACAGAAAAGTGTTCTCAGGCTACGGCTCGGCAGGACTCGCGGCCTTACAAGGGCACGTTCGCTCCTTGTAAGGGGCCCGACGCAAGAATGTAGCGCTGACAGCGCTACGGCTAGAAACCGAGAGCCGCTAGCAACTGCAGACCACGGGCGACTGGCCCGGAGTATAAAATGAGACTGCGCGCTCTGCACAGGACCTTACGACCTTACAACCTAGAACCTCACCTAACCCAGACCTAACCTACAACCCACTACCTAGAACCTTACCTTCCAGACCCAAACCCGAACCTACCTAACCTACCCGCTAACCTTTGAGTACGACGTGAATAAAAGCGATACCGTACTTATGCCTTCGAGTGCTCGTTACAACGACTAGATTCCCCAGAGATTAATCTAAATTAACTCCCACTACAACAAGCAACATTAACGTTATATATAGAAGACAGGCTGGATTCGGGTCATAATGTGCCACTGCACAGGGGCCTCTATCAATTAAAGGGCCTCCACCATAAGCCAAGCAAAACATTATGGCAATAATAAATATTTAAATGTTAAGTTATAAGTCGGGAAATGTGACGTTATGAAAGTGAGGTCAGAGCTGGACAATCACTGGTCGGAATGGTCTCAAAAAGTTTCATCAACACACCCTCCCCCCTGGACGCGAATTTTTCACGGAAACGAAAAGAGGGGCCTCCACCACTGCGCTACACTAGGACTTGCATCGAGGTAAATTCAGCCCTGGGTCCTGGGACTAGGCTAATCCGTTAACCTCTAAACAAAATTATGAAGAAAAATAAAAGAAAAACCAGGAGAAATTGCCTAGGTTTGGATGCGGTGAATTGTGGTAATGTGGCGTTAAAAAATGAGATAAAAGTGATTAGAAGAGAGAGAGCGCCGGCCACACTTCCACACTTCATGAACAATAATATCAATGTCTCTAACAGGGGCTGTTCTCGGAATTCTGGGTGGGGAAGGGGGGTGATGACGATTTTCTTCATATCCCCATCGCGAGTGAGGGGAAGCGAAGATTAATCATGCCAGAGGTTGCCTTGGCTTGGCCAAAACTAGACTTAATTGGCATGTAGGTGGGAGGATGGAAGGATGATGGGCTTGGTCTGCTTCGATTTGTCTAGATATGCCTCAGGTTGGCTCAGCATAACATTGACAAAACTTGACTTAGCATGCTGGATGGGGACGATGCATCCCCTGCCATGGATCCTGGACGCAGAACCGTCCCTGGTCTCCCACTATAAAATAATTCCGCTCCGCCCTTGAAGCCTTTAGTTGCACAGTGATAATGGGTCTTAGTTTGGACTTAGTCGTCATCAACAGACCGCATTATTCCTGCACATACAAGACTGCAAGCAAGTGCTTACTGGCTGCTCCAGACAGTAGGTACATCAACACGCAACCAGTACCGGAGCAATCTAGCTAATTGCTCCGCCGGCCTTGCGCTCACAAATAGCCTTGCGATCGTGATACAATAAAGTTAGGCTACTAATGTAAACAAAAGTTCCGAAATATAGCCTACGCTACTCCAGACTCCATCCAGGCAGCTGGACTTGCCAAAAGCCTACGGTAGTACGCCCCGTTCCAAAGGTCGACAAGCCATGCAGCTCTCCGCAGTAGACAGCTGGACAAACTGGCGATTTAAGTGCTGTCGCTGAAGCTATCTAAATTAAACCCCATAGGCTACATCTATGATTTCCTCGCTGTATAAAATAAGAAAGCTAACACAGCAAGGAGCACATAAAGCAGGCGTCCAGCAAAGCTTCGTTGCTTATTAAAGTATATATAGAGAACTTTATTCGCCACAAAGACAGCAGAAAACGTACAGTGTATAACAATATCGCAGTGTACAGAATCCATGACAGTTCAGACTAAACGTGCAATATTAAAGAGATTAAAAAAAGCAAACTAATTATGCTTCGCTTCCAGACAGCGCTAGCCTCGGCAGAGAAAATGCTAAACAATGTTCTTGTCAAATGACTCGGACTAAATCGTAACAAATTTACAAATTTAGTCGTGCGAAAACTAGCTAATTGCTCAACGGATGTTTGTAGATGAAAATGAAGGTAGGTTGATGAAGCTTATGACAGCAGTTTGTGCCTTAGCAGGAGTAAACCAAATCACGTGCATGTAGTAATTCTAACTTCATACATTGTAGTAAACAAACTTCATGAATTGATCAAACTCGCGAAAATTAGGCCTACACGAGCAAAGATAGCGCTGCTGCGTAAACTATATAACTACAAAAGGCAGTCCTTTAAAACGAAAAAATTAAGTGCAGCGAAATTGCTAGGAGGCGAAGCGGAAAAATTATATGAAATACAAATTAACGTTTTACAGCAAAAATGTCTAAATATTGAGTATACGACTAACGCATCGAGATCTTGAATCTAGGCTCACCACTGAAGCATCAAGATCAAGAACAAGGTTTCAAGATGTCCGGGCTAAATGCGACAACAGTGGTGGCTCCGCTCAACGGATCAGATGAAGACTACTCGCCCTTATTCAATTTGTCCGAGTACATCTACTATGACGATATCGACTATGAATTTCAGTTCTATGGTCATCATGAAGCGGCTAGATCTGTTGTCAACACATACGTCACGCCAATGTTGTTCTTCTTCGCCATCGTCGCAACTCTGGTCATGCTCGTGGTAGGAATAGCACACACACTCACACTCGCGCTTTGTGGCCGCATTCCCCGTTTACACAGGGGTAGGCCATTTGCAGCCACGGACACCCGCCCTTAACTTTATCCTATCTGTCGCATCTTCATGTCTTAATTTTCTAGCTTTCATTATGCTTCTCCTTCTCTGTTAAGCTTTTCCACATCGTTTCCGGTCTCCCTATACGTCTCTTCCCAGCTACCTCATAATCCATATATTTGCGCACCCAATCATCCTTTCTCAAAACATGCCCCAGTCATATCAGTCGGTTTCTCCTTACCACCTCCTCCACTGCACGACGACAGTTCTTTGGCGTTGTTTCTTGCAATTGAGCCTTGTATGATGTTTTCGTTTATGTTGTGGAGTGCTGTACTACAATTTATGTTGGGAGTGCCGTATTAAAATATACGTTAACCTAAGCAAGAAGTTTGAAAGCTAGTTGTATGCCCTGCAGATGACGGCGAGACAGAAGCTGGTGCGTTACCACTACATCTGCATCTACCTAACCGGCCTCGCCTCGGCCAGTCTCCTCCAGGTGCTCATATACGCCTTCTTTCATTACGAACTCTTCCAACTACAAGACATCATCACAATGCACGCATGGTTTTGCAAGCTCACCGTGTTCGTCGCCTACATCACCGCACAAGGCTGCCACCGTCTCCTCATACCCGTGATGGTCCTCGACCGCTGTATGGCCACGCTGCGAGACCTGGTGAGTTTCCCCCAGCGCGGCTGTGGCTGGGTCGGCCCGATGGCCTCCCGCCTCTGCACCCAACTCTCGGCCAAGCTCTGCACCGTCGCGGTCTTCGTCACTCTCATGCTCAGCAATCTCTGGATCTTGTGGACGTTCGACACCAGAGGAGGCTATTGCCATGCTGCATTGTTTGCCAGCTATTGGTATACGGCGATAAATTCGGCGATTTGGTTCATGGCGGCGCTGGCGATCGTATCCGGTAATGCCCTGATCGTTGGCTTGAAGGTGAGGCACCGGATGAGCGCACGCGCGAGTGCCGCTCTCCATCACGGAGAGACGGGGAGCCAAGACGAGGAGACCGCGGCAAGCGAGCGAGTCGCGACTCTCATCGTGCAGATCATCTCGCTCGGGTTCGTAGTGATCACGACTCCTGTGACGGCGACGCGTCTTTATTTCATGGTGCCCAATAACCATGGAGGGATGTATTCCCAAGTGTACCTCTGGTTTCGTCTGGTTCACAGCATCCTCGAAATGATGTATCCAATAGCGATCCCGGTCGTCTTCTTCGTGGCGCTGAGAAGCGTGGTGATGGAGGAGCTGCGCTACATGTGCGGCGCTGCTTGGAACGGACTGAACAGGGCGAGACGCAGCGAGCTGGCCAATAGGATCAACGATCTGATCGGGCTCGTCGAACAGGAGGAACAACCGCGTACAACCGGAGTCGTCAATATCAGAGATGTGTGATGTCATGCCCGATCCTCAATTCGATCCTTAATTCGATCCGGTATAAGGGAGTCGTTAATATCAGAGCTGTGTGACGTCATGCTCGCTCCCATATTAAGGGAGTTATCAATATCAAAGACGTGTGACGTCATACTAGATATGATATTAAGGGAGTTGTAAACATCAGAGATGTATGACGTCATACTCGATCCGATATTAATAGGGCATATTACAGTTGATATATTATAGGGGATTCGTCAATATCAGAGTAGTGTGACCATCAAATAAGGGTAGAATACCCTGTATCACAACCTGTATTGCAGACTGCATTTCTATGCAAAATGTAAGCTAATGTTGGCCACACATCCCACTTAGAAAATTAGGTCTAGCATCAACTGGCCTAAGAAGTCTATAGAAGAAAGATAGCAGAGACAGAACAAGATCGTTGGTCGATTAAACGTGTCACAGAAGTCTCTGACAGAAGAGAACATGTCCGATTCAGACGCTCTCAGAACCAATTGAGTGCTTCAATAACATCAAGGCACGAAGCAGAAGCAGAGCAATTGGATCGATAGAATGTCACTCAGCTAAACGCTCCTTTGCTTGTCAAAAGCAGCTTAAATTGGTGAATAAGAGAGTGATGATAACAGCAGAGAAAAAAAAAATTACAATCATTTTCAAAGACAGTATCCCAAATCAAAGTTAATATTTATTATTATGCCAGGAACCATTTTATCAACATATATGATACATTATATCACTATAACAAAATAATTCACGCACCGTCATAATGATCATCGCTAGCGAGATGCAAATCTCGAGGGTTGCAAGAGTTACATATTGATATGCAATTCATCAACTGTTAAATCATTGGTTTTGCTCCATTATAGTGAAGAAAAATGACGAAAAAAACTTCAAAATATCGCCATCTTGCTAATGCATTTTAACTAAAATATCTGACCAGGGGTTAAATCTTGTACACTTCAAACGCCTTTGTTCACAAATCTTGCATTCCTTAACTATATAAGCAAATCGCTAGAAATGCCTTCTAGAGATGACGCAGGAACACAAAGTCTCAAAGTCTCGAAGTCTCAAAGCTTCAAAGCCTCAAAGCCGCAAAGCGGTTTTAGCAAAGCCGCAAAGCTGCAAAATGCATTCTAACTAAAATATCCAACTAAGGGTTAAGCAATAATATTGTCATACTGTTGACACGCAGCTTTATCTGTATTTATTGCCAAACCACTGAATTAGGACAAATAAATAACCAAGGACCCTAGAGGGCCGAGACCTATACAACGTGAACACCAAGTAATCAAAATTGCTCTAAAAGGCGTCGGTGAGATTAGGCCCTATGGATCACCGGTAACCCTTTATAGAACGCCGTCATTAACTAACGCAGGCCTGTTACAGCTATTATTGTCAACAACCAACTATAGTTTCACTGACGTTACAAATAGTAATCAAACCATTAAATCGAGTGACAATCAGCGGTATGCATAGCGTGACCGTATGTAATCAAGAAGCGGGAAGCCGTGTCGATTGCGCTTGTCCAGCACAAAGGACCTTCGTTAAAACTACAAAGGACGCTTCGTTAGTGGAACAAAGAACCATTAATGGCGAACTCGCTGCAAGAACGCGATAATTTTTGTGAAGAGCAAAAATAGATCGGGTTTATTCTTGATTGAAAGCGCAGTGGACAATGCTGCTCGCAGTTAAAATAGTGCAAACAGATGAATCGATCAGTGAATCTTCCCAAAGTCTTTGATAAGTAAACCATGACCATCTTCAGTGAACAGTTGTGTGACGCGTCGTCGTTAGAGTATATTTTTGTAGTAGACCTATGTTTGGACCGTTATTTTTAAATGATGAATTGAAAAGCATGCGCACAATCGAAAAACGAGCAAAAACCAAACATAAGTTCAAACCCGTTATCATTAACTGTATATTAAACATGTCATTAAATGGGGTAGGGGGACCGGAGAATTTTTTTAACGTGATGCATTATTATTTTTATCAATTTATCATTTAAAAAACTTCTGAATGAGTATTGAAGAAAAAAAACTACAGTAGAAAGACACAAGTTTCACTTCAAATTCACTCCAATCTTCTTCAAGAATTTTATTACAAATAAATAAATTCAAGCGTCTAAATTTGAATATAATGCATTAATCGAGGCAGGGATTATTTGAATGTATTTTATGGTCTCGGCATGAAAGTTTCAAATCTTGAGAAAGAAGGGGGGCAAGACTACTTTTTTAAACAAATGAAGCACTGTCAATCGCTTACTAATCGACTTCGCAATCAAATCGTGGACTCCGCATTGAGATCTCAAAACACCTTTGTCCACATCATAAAGTCTAATTTCCCCACGCCAGTAATGTCAATTTCTACTGATTTCAACCATGTCTCAAACTGGGCTCCATATTTGACTCAATGGTCGCGATAAATTAGTTGATCTCCACACTTGAAATAATACCTGACGCGAAGTTATCGGACTCCTATCCGCTTCTCAACAAACGCCGATATATAGATAATGGTTTCTATTTTCAGTTTAATCAAGCTTGTTGGCAACATCTCCAATAGCACACATTGAACAACTGTCCATTCGCAAACAGTTTCTATCAGCGAGACCGCGTTTCAAAAGTCGTTTTGACGACCATCAACTTGAACATCAAGACCTTTTATTACAAGCGCATAAAGGAAAGACCCGCGTGGCAGGAAGCGACGTGGTGCATAGTTTATCAAACTGGACAAAGCTGACGGATACGACGTCTTCATAAAGAAGCTTTGCTATGCAGATGCCGCTGCACAATGTATACAGTAGCGCACATAAATGCAACGTAGACCATCAAGGGGTTGGTTGATTAACTTAAATTATTATTTTAAAATGCTATTGAAAGCATTAAAACTCAACGAAGTAAGGGAATGCATTAGCAAATTTACAAAAAAATCTTACCAGCAAACCATAACCATAACTTGCAAAATGCAAAAAAAATTAAGATAGTCCCTCGACTTGATAGGAAATAGTAGTTGAACGGGAATATATATGTATAAATCATCTTTCGTGACCCACTGATAATTAATTACGCGCCTCCTGATAAAGTGCTGAAAATTCTTCAGCGATCAAATTCTTTGATGTTATGTTTCTTTCAAATTTGTCAGAGAAACCTTCCTATAAATGTTTGCATCTACGCCTTCATTCATTGAGTACGCATCACATTCAAATTCAGCGATCGATGGCCAGTTCATTCATCTCATGCATGTCAAACCAGATAATAGAATTCAATATTTTTTGTTAATTTAAATTTATTTATATTTGTCGTAAGTGGATGTCACGAAATGGTCACATTACAGCCAGGGCAGGTCGTTGATCCTTTTTTATATAGACACAGGCTGGTTATCGTCCCACAAGTTGTGAAAAATGTGAAATAAGCGTAGGTTTAGCATCTGTTTATAGAAGTTTCTTTAGTCGCCTTTTACGACTCGCTCGGGGAGCTCTGGGCTGCAGATCAATTCTTTGTTCCCCGACCCGCAGGGGTGACGACGTTTCGAAATAGGGACCAAACTCATTGATGGTGGGGACGCACTGATGATTATAAAATTACATAATCAGAATTAATTGTAAAATGTATGTGTACAAGAGGGGACTAGGAGTGGATTCTATAGACGTACCTTTGTTCCCGCTTTACCTTTGCCTTAGTTTGGGAGACAATTTCACGGCAAACTTCTTAATTGCCATTCAAAATAGCCATTTGCTCAGTCCATTTGAATTGATATGCGACGTCATTACAAGATGACGTCATAGATTTCGAGCAAAATAACTTTCTGTTTAACATGAATTCAAATTAGCCTCATTTCTTGAGGAAATTTTTATTTCGTTTTATACTGATAAATATTAACGCGAGTTTTTTCGAATGGCAGTGAAGGGCTGCCGTTAAATTCCGTTCCTTAGCAAGAACCTTGCTTAGCCGGGCGTAAAGGTACCTCTATAGAATCCACCCTAAAGCCCTCCCTGAGGGTGATTTGAGGGTGGTACTCGTTAGCGTCCTGCTACACTCCAGCAATAATCCTTGGTGGGGTCCACACAAATTCAGGGATGGGGGCGCCCTCGCCCGTGGTGGAGACGTATCCCAACCGTCCACCTGGACGGCTATGCCCTTATGTACATGTAGTCAGTGGCGTCGCCAGGATTTTAGTTTAGTTTTAGTTCACATAAAATTTGCATAATCTATACCAATTTAATTAGTCATTCGGCAGATTCGATATTCGCAAATTTAAACTCCTAAGCAAATATAATAAAAACATTAAAGGCGCATAAAAAAATTCATAGCAACAATGGTATGGCAAAGCTATATTCAATAAAATGCAATTAGACATTTGCACGATTAAGCCTAACAAAATTAAATGCAAAAAGTTCCGGTGTGGCGCGTGCCTCAGCCAGCGCCACATAGCCGAAAACGCCACTGCATGTATTTGTATGTCTACAGTATAGACCTTTGGGTAATTATCAGCGCAGATCACAGCGCAGATCACAGCGCAGATCACAGCGCAGATCACAGCGCAGATCACAGCGCAGATCACAGCGCAGATCACAGCG
>JAQIWG010005468.1:0-14499 GCA_034695025.1 Chamaedrilus cognettii | reverse complement strand
TCGGCTTTAGATCAGGGAAAAGCACAACAGATGCAATTTTCATAGTGCGGCAGTTGCAAGAGAAATACTTAGCAAAGAAAAAGAATTGTGGATGGCATTTGTGGATCTAGAAAAGGCTTTTGACAGAGTCCCACATGAAGTGATATGGAGGGCATTAACGGAACTCGGTGTGGAAGAGTGTATTATATTAGTCATAAAGGCTATGCAGGAGCACAGACGTCAAAGGGGATGAGAGAAAACTGCAATATCCAAGAAATTCCGGAAAGGCCTACCATATTAGCTACTATATGCCAATGATTTAGCGACAGCTGAGGAGTCGGAGGAGCTGCTGATGGAGAGAGTAAAAATATGCAAAAAGAGTTTGGAAGCGAAGGGACTTCGAGTACACTTTAAGAAAACTAAGGTGATGAAGTGCAAAGAAAATTTCGGACAAATCGTGAGCTCAGAAAAATATCCATGCGGAGTATGCACAGAAAGAGTGGGTTTAAATTCATTCAATGAAATGTTGCAAGTGCAGAAGTGGATTCACAAATAGTGTAGTGAAATAAAAGGTGGATTGAAGGAAGATTCACTTTTCCAGTGCTCGGTGTGCATCAAGGGTGTAGACAACAGAGTTAAGACAGAGGAGAAGTATGTGGTGCTTGAGGAGGGTGTAGCATGAAGCGTGTGAGTAGTTTCTGTTACCTGGGAGATATGATCGGATGCAAAGGGGGAGCAGAGGAGGCAGCAAGGGCTATGGTGAGAAGTGCCTGGACAAACTTTAACAAACTGTGACCTATCTTGACAGCAAGGGGTGTCTCATTGAAACTGAAAGGGAAATTCCACAAAATGTGTGTGCCAAGTACTTTAGAATATGGAAGTGAGACATGGCCAGCGAAGGTAGAGGATCTTCAGAGATTAGAGAGGACATGATGGTGAGATGGATATGTAGATTGTCATTGAAGGACAAATGTCAAAGCGAAGATTTGAGAAAAAGAGTAGGTGTCGTATGTATAACAAACATGGTGAAGAAGCGGAGACTGAAGTAGTTTGTACATGTGAGACGCATGAATGAGGAAGACAGGGTATCCGCATGTCGATGTATTAAGGTGGAAAAGATCGTTGGAAAAGAGAGGGGGAAGAAAACATGGAAGGAGGCGGTAGAGAGCGATATGAAGGAGCGAGGCATGGATAGAGAGATGGCAAAGAATCGAGAGTTGTGGGGGAGTCTCATCGTGGGAAACGTCCAACCTGTGTTGATACGGCAATTTGGACGTAAAAGGTAAATGATGATGTTCAAATATCATGCAATCTCATCAATTATTAATGAACATACACGACCACAACCTAGAGGTTCCGGTTTTTTACATCATAGTGTAAAGTGTAGTAGGGTACAGAGTGTAGAGAATGCATGTATAGAGAATGCAAATAAGTACCATATGAACGTGTTTTTTCCCTTCCCGGACTTAACAGAACTTAAATCGCATTCCTTCCATATCACACTGAGCCCCCCAGAGCCCACCAGTGGGCCCCCCCAAACAAGTCTTTGGACATACAAACATCACTTTTTCCAAAAATTACTATGTTGAACTTAATACTTTTTCCCTCACTGGGTCTCCCCCGAGTACGGGATGCGGAAGGCCCTAACGCCAGCGTTGCTTGTAGAGTTCAGTAGAATGTAGTGAGTAAAGGATGAGACAGAGACAGACAGACATGCAGACAGACACACAGAAAGACACAGAGACAACTAGACTGGACGCACAGACAGACACAGATACACAGACCTTCAAACAAATATAGACACACACAGACACAGACATAGCGAGGCGCTGTGGTGTAGTGGTTAAGGCGTCGGACTTCGAGTCCAGAGGACCAGGATTCAAGTCCCCACGTCGGCAACTATGAAACAATGCGTTACAGGCCCTTTAGCAAGGCCGTTAAACACACAAGTGTCGCTAGGTGCTAACCCCGTGCCAGATAATAATTCATTTGGTTGGCGTCAGGAAGGGCATCCAGCCATAAAAACCCAGCTTTAGCAGTCCTGATCAGGGCGGTGAAAACGTGTAAACCTGTGTGAAAACATGGACATTAACAGGTAACATGATAAAAAGGAGGTTAGTTAGTTAGTTGCACAGACACACAGACAGACAGACAGACAGACATAGAGATACATAGACAGACACGCAGACACACTGACACAGAGACACAAAGATATGCAGACAGACCTTGAAGGCCCTTGGTGGCGAGGTGGAGGTCAATGGGGTGCGACCAGTAGGCAGCAAGGTCGTCCTGGGGCACGTCCACCTGGGTCTGACCCTCTCTCACCCCACCCAGTACCTTCCACGCACTCCCTGCACTCACACCACACTCACACTGCATTCACATCGCACTCACATTGTACTCATGCAATCACACTTCACTCACACCGCACTCATGCTCTCGCACCGCATTTCCACCACACTCCCTGCACTCACATCACACTCCCTGCATAACTTGTGCAGTCCCCGTGACGACATAAAGATACATATCAACACCGCACTCGCTGCACTTACAGGCTCCCTTCCACTCACACAACACCCTGCACTCGCACCACACTCCCTGCACCCACACCACATATTCCTTGCACTCACACCTTACTTCCTGCACTCACATCACACTCCCTGCACTAACAACACACTCCCTGCACTCACACCGCATTCACCACACTCATGCACTGCTACCACACTTCTGCACTCACATCATACTCATGTACTCACACAACACTCATGCGTTCAGGACGCACTCATGCACTCACGCTGCACTAACCACATTCACAAAGCACTCATGCACTCACACCACACTCATGCACTCACACCGCACTCATGTACTCACACTGCACTCATGTGCTCACAACGACTCATTCACACTGCATTCACCATACTCACACCGCACTCATGCACTGCTTGGAATCACATCGTACTCCTGCCACCCACACGACACATGCCTGTCCACACACAGCACTGACACAACACACCCTGTACAGAGTACAGTATACACACTTCACTCACACTTCACTCATACAGCGAAGTACATAAGAACTCCACACAGCAAACTACACTTCTCCTACTCACTCATCCGGTGGGTAGGGGGAAGGGGAGGTTCAACTAAAAACGATTGGTTGAAGGGACAGCGAGAGGGGTGAAGGAGGGTCTGACACAATGAATATGTGGGAGGGGACAGAGAAATATGTGTGGGAGCTTAAGAACTATGTATAAGACATCTCAGGGAAACTGAGTAGCTGGTGGAGACTAAGTAACTGAGTAACTGACTAGGGGTGTGTGGGGACTTAAAAACTACAGAAAGGATATCTGGGAGAGGAGGGGGACTCAAAGATAAGTAGAGGAAGCTGATAGCAATGTCAGAAAGGATATCTAGCACGGGCTGACGGGGATGGATGGGAGGGGGCTGATAGTTACAAAAATGGTAAGTTGTGGAGAGGATGATCGATGTGTGGGAGGGGGGCTGATAGCTGCAGAATGGATATGTGGGAGGAAGGCTGAGAGATGGGTGGGGGTGGGGGGGGGGTGAGAGCTGCAGAAATGATGTGTTAGACAGAGGTTGAGAGATGGGTGGAGGAGGGCTAATAACTACAGAAAGGATATGTGGGAGGGAGGCTGAGAGACAGGTGGGGGGACTGAAATACTATGGAAAGAATGTGTGAAAAGTGTTGCTACTCATGTGCTTTTGGGATAAAATTGATGTCTTTTGGGGGCTCATAATTATGCTTCTTGTGCTTCTTTCTTGACCATGAAAAAAATTAACTTATTGATTTAAAAAAACGCTGTTAAGAAAAGCATCATCATTGAAAAGCAATTATTTCGATACCGTACGTTTGAGGGTTCAGACAATTATTTAAATTAAAAAGGAAATTTTTTGTAATTTTTTTCTCACTAGTCACTCGAAGCTGGAAGAATATCTATCCATACTACCCTAGCTCATGAGTTCATTTTGAAAGGATAAATAACCCAGTGAAAGGGTCACCATTGTAACTTGTATGCGGCATATCATACTTGAAAAGAAAAGCGAAAAAGAAAAGTGTTTTCAGGTTTTGTGGAGGAAAAATGTGTTTTCAGGTTTTTTGGAGAAAAAATGTGTGTTTTCAGGCTTAAAACGATGCAATGTGCTCCTCTTTTATAAAGCATCAATTTGATGCTTTTCAAAAAAGTGAGTGACAACACTGTATGTGGGGGGATTGACAGTGATGTTAGACCTTGGCCTTGGCCTGAGGCCGGCCTTAAGGTCGGAAGGCGGTGGCCTTGACCTTGCGACTCGAGGCCTTGGCCTTGGTCTTGCTACCTCGGCCCTGGCCATAAAGACAAGGAAAGGCCAAAGCCTTGCATCTTAGGATGCATTAATTATTAAGTTGAAGTATACATATCATGTGCCATTATAAGTAAGTTTGGCTGATTTTTAAACATCTATGAAGAAAAAACATGGAGCACTTAATGGGATGTTCGATAAGTCTTCCCCAGGGGATGTTTGATGCCTCAACATCTTTTGCTCTTAAATCACTAACACTAGATGTAAAAACTGATTTTAGACTACATGAAGACTGAATTGATGAATGAAAGATCATCTTGTTGATTCACCTTGATTGATTTTGAGCCAAGGAAGCTAAAATTCACAATAAATTTTGATCTTAATATTATGTTGGAGTCTAGAATTTCACAAAAAATCAATAAAGTTGACTTGCAAAAGTGCACTGTAAGTTTTTATACGCATATCAGCTCTGATATTATTAGTTACTACGGCAGATATCATATTGCAACATTCGATCTAGACCATATCTTTTCGTACAATCTGCTACTTTTGATCACTTCACCATTTCCACATTTATATGCTACAGTAACTGTTACAATGATAGAGAGACTTGCGATCTCGGTGAATGTTCAACATTTCAATCTTAGAACTTGGAATTAGTTTCTGTATTCGTCTTAATAATTTTGTCACCTAAGTAGTTGCTTTTCAGTAAAGAAATACTATTAGCCTAACTAATAGGCATGTTCAGCTCAGCTTGAATCAGCATCAGCTTGAAGCATCAGCTTGAATTTTCAATTCCTGCTACATCCAAAATTTGAAGTTAGACGTTATAAATTCTTCATCGATTGAACATTTGCTTAATTCTGTAATCCTGTGTCAAACATCCCCAAACGACTGTAACTCAGTCAAATGTCAACCGATTTTCACGATTTCTCACTTCTATAAATACAACTAAATTTGTAACAAATGCACAACATTTTCTTATCCAATACCCTCATTTTCGTATCTGACACCATTTAAAAATTTTGAAACTATAAATTACTGATTTTGTGTAATACGAGGAATGTACCAGATATGAGTGGCTAGTCGCGGCCGTTTTTGTAATTTTTGAAATATTACAAATCCAAGATATACATTTGAAAGCAAATTCACTTTCCAACACCTTTTGATAATTTCGTAACGATGACGTCCCAAACAGTAGTTCAGGAAAACAATAGACATGGCGAGGGTGTGAGAGTTAGCGTCCAGAATAGAACAGTGTGCAGTAAATCGATTTCCTTGGGCCAAAGGCCCTAGTGTGGTGGATAACTGCCAGATTGCAGTTATCACTTGGGTGCCACATTCGAAACATTTGCTTTAATGCCTGTAATTTTGCTGATGATCCATTATTAATATCACTATCTATTGCTGATCTGCATGGTTAATATTGTAAACTCAGAACTTGATTGGCTTGACATGGTCATAAATGTAAAAAAATCAGCTTGCATACGTATCGATAAAAGATCTGACGCTGTTACAAGTGATGTTGTCTTAGCCAACAAACCTATTCTTTGGGTTAATGAGTTGCGGTACTTAGGCTTGTACATAAGCACTGCGTCTATTTTTAAAAAAAATCTTCACCATACGAAGGTGAAGCTTTTTCCTACTCTTAACGGTTTACTGAGCAAGCTTGGCTCGTGTCCGGCGGTTAGCATGGTACTTTATCTTGTTTCTGCGTATTGTGAGCCAGTCCTTTTCTATGATTTGGAATCCCTACACCTCAGCAAGGCTAATTACAATACCATTAGTTACCCAAACAATTCGGCTTGCACAAAGCTCTTTTAAATTTTCGATAGGACCGCTATAGCTGTGTGCCAGTACCATTGTGGAAGATTGCCGTCTAGTTACGCTGCTGATATACGCACGCTGAACTTTTACTCTAGCTGGGTGCCGGAGGGTCAAACCCGGCTAAGACCCTCTTTCTTTGGTTCGGAATGAAAGAATATATGGATTTAATGATGAAGTATGATATAGACGATTACTTGATCACCGAGAGTTTTAAAGCAAGTATAACGCGATCGTTCAATAACTTTGGTTTAACATTGATTTAGATTGTGTCCATCGTACAGGCCTAGTCTCGTTGGAAGATCGGTGATATGTTGCAGTCACTCTTTTTTGATTCACTTTGTTTTCTTGTTTTTGTTGATTGAGTTCACCTTCGTGGTGAAATTACGATGAATATATAGTACACTTTACCTACCTTACCTTACAAGCATCAAAAAGATGAGAGTGATTATATAGACTTATAGTGGGTCTATAAGCCTAGGCGGCATGTCACTCTCACTACATAATGTTGGGCATGAGGCCTAACCACCATTGCAATTTAAATTCAAATTAAATTTTTATTTCTAATTATGATTTTTATACACGCCTGCTTAAAATAATGTTCTCAAGGACTGTTCACAGGCATAACGACGTAGTGAAACGAGTCTGGAAAGTCTTCTCCCCACGTCCTTCCCCCCCCTCCTGCCTCCCCCCCCTCCTGCCCCCCTCCGTTCCCGCGATTACCCATGAGCACAGCTATGCATTTACGTCAACTTACAGGCTACAGGCTAACCCACTGGTTCCCAAACATTTTCTGCCGCGTGCCACTTCTTTGTTCAATAAAGCTTCACGTGCCGCTCAAAATGGAAGTCGCCAGCAAATTCCTTCTCATGCGGAACTCACAACCGGGGGGGGTGCTGAAGCCGTTCTTAATAGTCATGGTCTCTTTTTCAACCATTCAAACTATAACTACTCATCAACTTAGGCCTAACTTTACCGAATTCGCGTTTCCGTGGGCGGCAATCATCGACGTCACACAACTATCTTACGCCAGCAGCCGTTATGCCATCGCATCTCAAAAACGCGTAGGTTTACGCCTAGGTCATTAATTTTTACGCGTAATGCTACTCGTACTCGTTTCAAAATAAGCGTATTGTTTGTTTTTTTTAAAACTTTGTTTTAGGCATTCTTTAAAAATAAACCCTGCTTATATGAATGTACTAGACAAAACTAGTAGCATCTATTGTATAGCACCAACAGATGCTACACAATAGGTGCTGCAGGTCTGGTCACATTTTTCAAAATATTTATCGATTTTTTAATTAGTCGTTTAGTGATAAAGCCCTATAAATCCGTCAGCAAATAAATAAATGAATTTTATTATTGCCAACAAACATTGTAGGCCACAGGCACAAGTTACAGATTACAGAGAAATATAGACGCGTACCACAGTGGCACGCCTAGCAACATCGACGGGTGCAAATGTAGCACTTTCAGCGGCGGTTCCGCGTGCCACTTGAAAAGTGATGGCGTGCCACTTTTGGAACGCGTACCGCACTTTGGGAATCACTGGCTAACCCTTAACCAGCCCTGACTTAAATCACTGTTTTGTGACTGTTCTCTATGCAGGACTTTGAAATCTGGTTGCGCCATCTGGTGAATTGACATTAATATTAAAATCCTTGACGTCAAGTTATATTGCTATTATTGTGTAATATACAGGGTGCAGAAAAAATTAGGAATTGTAGCTGAGCTAATTTGGCACAACGAAAATTTCACTTGAAAATTCTCTTGCATTCAAAAGTTATAAAACTTTTACAAAAAGAGTTTAAAAATCGTTTTAACTAACATAGTGATGCCTGCAATAATGTACTGATCCTGCCGATCTCCGAAATTCGTCGCTAAACTGGCAGGACCTATTTTTCCAAACTACCATACATGGGGGGGAGGGGGGGGTGATGCATGTAAAGTTCATTGAGGACTGTCACAACGTTACGCCGCCCGCGTTCGTCTTTCAACAAGACGGCGCACAAGCTCATGCTGCACGCCAGTCGCAAGAATGGTGTCGGTGTTACTGCCAAGACTTCATCAACAAAGATGAATGGTCTCCGAACTCTCCAGATCTAAATCCACTTGACTATCATTCTGGGGAGCGATGCTTGAAAGGTACCGGACTCACAGGCCAAAGCCAAAGGACAAGGCAAAACTTAAGATGGTACTGGAGGTGATCTGGACTGACTTGCCACAGGCACCAACGACAAAGCTGTCCTTGCCTTCAGGAAAAGGCTCAAGGCCTGCATCTGCGCAGACAGTGGTCACTTTGAGCATCAGCTTTAGTTAGCCAGCGAAAATCGGCCGTTTTCAGGGCCACCAAATTATTCAAAGGGAATGAAAGCTCTCCGTTACAAAAACTCAAGCCGCTTTAACGTGTGGTTGATTTCGTTTTTCAATTTTTTTACAAGAACTTTCATAACTTTTGAAACTTAAACTTTGAACTTTCATAACTTGTTTTCGTTTTAAAAGTTGGGGACCTTATATCAAATTTTGTCAGCTACAATTCCTGAAAATTTCAAGGAAATATATTTACTTTTGGCCAAGTCATCGCGAATTCGCGAGGGCAGTATTTTTTTACGCTGCACTCTGTAGGTCTTTTATTTCATGAAAATTTGTTCCTAACAAATTAAAAGGATATTCCATCCAACACATTTTCAAGTTTTTGAACAAAATTTTATCGTTTTATTAAAATTGCTCGAAATAAAAAAACTTCAAGAATATCAAAAATGCTATCGAAAGACAACATCCCAATGTCGTCTCATACAGATCAAGAGGTCGGATAGCGTAGTAGTTAACGTTTCCGCCTGGCAATAACATAGTAGTCAGTTCAAGTACCGGAGATGACAAAAATATTTATATTGTAATTTATGTTAATTATTTGATTAAATTTGATGCCGATTTTGCCGATTTTGAAAGTTAGGGAGTAAAAGTTAGGTAGGAAGGATAGGCGATGAGAAATAATATGTCTTGTAAAACGTTCATTTCAAAATTTTTGAACTTCTCAATTTTAAAACTTCTCAATTATGCATATCAGCACAGCGGTTCACCCCTCGTGTTGAGACCCTCCCGCGCCCCCCCCTCCCCTCACTCGTGGGAGGAGGACATGAGGGCGAAGGGGGCCACATGGCCATAATAACAAGCGTACTTAGGAATCGACTTCCATTGAACTTCGCTACTGCATTTCACCACGATTGATGAATATCTACGGTGAACCAGAAAAAATATTTAAAAATTGTCAAAAGTGAAATTGCAAAATACAGACGAATATTAGGCTATTTATAGGCGTGTGCTTCCATTATATTGAGGTCCGCTTTTATATACTTACTTAATATGCCTACTTTAATATTAAGATACAATGTAATCAATCTGCTTTGAAATAAATACAAAGGTCAGCGGTTAGCATAATGTAGCCTATATAGCAGACGGCTATTCCTGTAAACTATAATAATTGCATTGTTGACGAAGTGGTTGAGTGTGGCCGAAAAGGATATCGCGGGAAGCCAAACGCTGCAGCAGCGCATTATGAACCGAATTATTGATTCCACGATTGAATCGATGTAGGGATGTCCGCAGTGCAATGAACCAGGAGCTGGGTCAATTGGTAGATTTTCTACTAATTCAAAACATTCGGTTTTTCCAAAATAAAAATTCGCATCGAACGGTTTCAGAATCCAACGAATTGTCACATCACTACCAAATAACTCCATGGAGCTCTGGAATCAATCAGAACATTTTGTTAATGAAACACAATCTTATAATAAGGAGCTTATACTTCTGATCTTATGAGGTGGCACCCTGCTGAACTGGACTAGCACGATATCGCTCAATATAGAAGACCTACTACAGTAACTATAATACTTCTGTCAGGGAGTTGCCTTCCAGCGGAGGCAAACCCCGCTCTATTCATAGGTCAATAATGTAGATTACGTTCTTGCGCGGCGAAGCTGTAGGAAACTGTAAATTAGCAGCTTCCGGTTGAACGTCCGTCTGCCATGTTTATTGTCGAAGTTGTGCATTTTTTTGGGGAAACCAGGTTATGAAATTTCTGCCGAAGCCACCCTCATCCCTCACATACCTTTAAGTTTACCATTGCTATGCATTGTGTTCTTTTCATCAAACCTTTGTACTAATAAATACAACTGTATTGGTGTCTGTTGAAACTGGTTTTCCTCTGATGTATTGAAACAGATCACCTTCCTAGGTAACAGGACTAAAAGATTTTCCTATCCCTCCTAAATAATCCAGGCCAGAAAATTTGAAACCACAAATTCTAGCCAGGGAGGTTAAGAAAATCACAATGGCGACCCTGACTCGAGCGACCTCATGGTAGCGTAAGGCAAGGCCGCAGGCATGCAATTGGCTACAAAATTTTTTTGGACCGTAACCACGTGGTAGCAGCAAGAGCTGATGCGCGTTTGTTTAAAATAGGGGACTTACCTTAATATATTGAGTTGCAAAGTGTTGTCTGCATTTTGTTCAAAGGTCGCAGGGTCAAGAAAGACGATGTTTGGTGCTGGAAGCTCCAGCTGAGGAGAAATTTGCGTGCAAATGTGCACGAGGAACCCACAAAGTTAAGTGGCAGTTCATTCGTCAGTGGCGGTACTTGCTGAGTTCTTATGGCAGTACGTCAAACGTCACGTGATGTGTGTGCTGAAGTAGCACGGCGGCAAGTCAAGCCGAAACGTATCAAACACATCAGTACGGCGCGTTGCTGAGGGCTACGCTACCTCAAGTTGTCTGTGTCTGCACTCCCAAACATCGTGTCGGAGTATATGTCTCTGTCGGTATGTCGTGACGTCAGTATTGGAATGCGTTGTTTGTGACGTCAGTGTCGGAACATCCAAGCGTACAGCGTACTGTCTGGTCATACAGTATACATCATACCAGTACGTTAATACGTCGTACACACAAGTGTGTTGAAGCTTTATGGTAGTTGTAACACAGTGTACAGTGAGTAAATCCATGGCGGAGGGTACAAGATCGAAGGTGGCAGAAGCCGCTGCTGCACCCAAGAAGCCATCTGAAATTGCGCAATTCTTACAGTTCATTATGAACGAAAGAAAGGAATGCAAAAAGAAGGAAGCAGCTGAAAGCTGAAGCGTGAAAAGAAGGAAGCAAATGAAAAGCTAGAGCGTGAGAGGAGGGATGTCAAACATGAAAGAAGGGAAGCTACAGAACGTGAAGAGAGGTATCGGCGACAAGAAGAAAAGAAAAACAACATGTTGAGTTGATTAAATTTTTGATGAAGAAGAAACCTGTGGCTAGAGGCGAAGATAGCAAACATGATGAAGTGGGAATTGGATTTCATTGGAGAGGTGGAACAGGTGCGGAGCGAACGGCAGACCATTACTGGTTGAGATCAGAGTGAAAAGGGCGAATGACGTCATAAAGACACATCCAGCCTTCCCAGACAAGTCTAGCCATCGTCCACTGACTTTCAAACAATCAAAAGTCTGTTTGAAATGATTCCCATGGAGGACGATGTGAAATGCATTCTTCTGAGACAGTATTTGTTGAAAAGTGCAAATATGTGATCAACATATTTGCACTTTTCAACAAGTAGACTGAAAAAGTCCACCGTGCATACATACATGAAGCTAAAAAAGGCCCTGATAAAAAGCACGAAATACATTAAACGAGCATTAAGCAGCGTAAATTGTTTGTGAATTGTACGAAGGAGGCGCAGGAGAGTTTTCTACAACTCACGACGCGTATAAAGGAGAATTTGAATAACTACCTCGACAGTCGAAAGGTAGATCAGGACTACGAGAGATTGCTTAATGTGCTTGTGGCGGACAAGTTACGAGACAATGTTATATAAAGCGCACTACATTATTGAATCACGCTTAATATTATATATATGCGACGCTACGCGCCAAGGACTCGGACGCGTGGGCGGATCGCTTTGAGATGACCTTAAGGCCATCTGGACGAGAACGCCGCAAATACAAGTTTTGACAGTGTAATAACTCAAATTCGGGTCGAAACAGGTTCCACAAGAATGGGCGTTGTTGGCAGTGGTTGAAGTGAGCCGGATCGGCCCGGATCATCGATCCGACTAGATTGAAATTAATAGACATGCGATCCGGCACCTCACTTTGTGTCAAAAAGTCAGCCGGATTGCCCCAACCAGATCGCACCGGGGCCCCTAAAAAATTTCCGTCACCACCACCCCCCCAAAATTATGTTCCTGCTGTTGACTTCAGCATGGGAGAAAAAAGTATTTGTCACCTACTTAACTAGGGGTTCAAGGAGGCCCCACAAGGGTCTAAGGGCGCCCCACAAATCATAAGAGATCCGGAATTGACATTTTAACCACTGGGCGTTGGTCACGATGGGATAAATTTGAAAACAATGGCAATGATGCAAATATATCACACAGTGCAGACCAGTTGCAGTCGTCTGGAAATGAGAATAACAGAGGCGGCGTTAACAAGGATCAGCAACTAATTAATAGTGCAAATAATTACTGTACCGTACATGTGTATGAAGTACAAACACACAAACCAGAATTGCAAGTTTCTGAATTCCGGAAAGTGGAGATGTGAATACTGTAAAGTGAATTCACATAACCCTCGGTCAGCAGTGTATTCAGAGGCAAGAAGGTAATAATGGACACGGTAACTGTGAAAATTTTGGAGGCACTTTTTTTTTAAACTGCTGCGGAAAATGCGCGGGTCTGGTAGGCGGGGTCTGCCGAGGCTACAATGCAGACAGGCGGGTGAACCGGGCATTTTATCGTCATAGTTGCCAATGGCAGCATTGAGGCTTCATCGAAGACTTCTCACATGAAGAATCCTCCGCGTATTCCGGATGAGATCGTCATCGATTGTGGTGTCGGGATAGTTAAGGCTCGGGCACCGATTTTTCCATTTTCAAAAGTAGCTTCGTGCCACTGAAAACCATAGCAGAAGCTAAAGCCGATGGTTGTTTTTGTGAGGTGGAGCTGACAAGTGCGTTTGGACACAAGTCTAATAGCAATGATGCCAAACTTGCCGTATGGATTCGTCGTCAACGATGTTTTTTCAAGCCCCAAGATTCTCATTACGTACACCATTTCTGACGACCTCCACGGTAACGAAGCGTTGAAAACAGTTGATGATTATTTCGCCATGCGTACGGCAGCAGAGTTGGTGGTGCCAACAAAATTGCAATCGGGAATTTTGCCACCGATCTTTGAGAGTGCAGAGGAAGAAGTTTTGTTCAAAGGTCCACCGACCAATGAAATCATGGATGACGTAGAATTAGCATGAAATGAAAGGAACACTTCACACAAAATTGAACCGAGTACAAAAGTCCATAACAGGTCATAGCCGAACATTTCTTCTGACCCGGAATGCCAAAGGATATTTTGAATTTTGTGCAGTCATATAAGGCGTGTTATAAAAGACGCAGAGTAGCAGTGACAAGGGAAGATGGCAACCTTCGCACCCTCCACGCAAAGCATTTGTAAAAATCTCGTTTTTGAATCCAGTCAGTTGGAGTAGTCAATGAGTTTTAGAACATAGACTACTATCCTAGTAGTCAAGATATGAAGGAAAATTTTGACACACACACACTCACATTTTGTGGCCGCATTCCAAGTTTACAGAGGTAGGCCATTTACAGCCATGCACAGTTGCACACCCAGCCTCCACTTTATCCTATCCATCGCATCCTCACGTCAAAATTTTCTAGCTTTCATATCCTTCTCTGTCAGGCTTTGTCACGACGTTTCCAGTCTCCCTACACATCTTTTCCCAGCTACCTCATAGTTGCTACATTTTCGCACCCGATCATCCAATTCCCTTCCCAAAACATGCCCTAGTCATCTCAGTCGGTTTCTTCTGATCACCTCCCCAACAGCCTCCAACCCCATTCTAGCAATAAATCGGCACTATACTTCCTCCTTCAATAACACCTGGCTCATCTATCTCACCATTCTCATCTCTGTCCTCTCGAATCGGGCCTCTTGATCGGCCTTCATTGCCCATGTCTCACTACCATCTATCACAGCGCTTCTGACACACACTTCATATACCCTTCCTTTCAGTTTCAGCGATATATACTTTCCAGTTGAATTGGTGAGAGCTCTCAGAACTTTCTCCACGCGCATCTGGTCCTCATCACCAAGGCAGATTCTACACCTCCATTGGCGTTAATCATATCCCCTAGATAGCAACATTTTTCTACTCCTTCAAATGTGCTCTCCCCCACTTACACTTCTTCGATACCCATCTGGGCGACTTGACCTGACAGACACGTTCTGCACACAAACGCTGTCTTTAAATTGGCTAATCTGCCTTTTATGCCACTACATCTCTGATGCGTCCCACTAAGGCATTTTGTGCATGTAATTGAATTTGCGCCAACCCCCTTTCCACA
>JAQIWG010005467.1:0-14500 GCA_034695025.1 Chamaedrilus cognettii | reverse complement strand
ATTTTAATGTATTTTAATGTATTTTAATGTATTTTAATGTATTTTAATGTATTTTAATGTATTTTAATGTATTTTAACGTATATGTTAATATTCAGGCGATTAAATTAATGATATAAATTTGATTAAGTTGGCACTGCTTTTATTTACTCTCTCCCGCGTCATTGGCTGGTGGACGAAGTCAGCTATTTTACGACCGCATCCTAAATAATATCTGTACAGTGCATTTGAGACACGTCCAGACCTTGGACTTGGGCGCGATTACTAAAACAGTTATCTCAACAGGCGGCACGCGTAGGCTACAAGGACTTTCTTAACCTCGGCTCCAGATCAAATTACAAAACTTTGCTCGGCGTTTGGCGATGACGTCTTAACGTTGAGCATTCTGTAACCTGTTACAGACTACACGCAGCAGCAGGAAGATCCTACATTGTATTGTTTGTTTGTTCACGCTGTGTTTAGCTTGTCCTATTCACTATGAACATGTACTGACTCTCGCATGGTCTATATGCTTCCGTGGTACAAGGCCTTCGTTGACAACAAAATGTTCGCTCCACGTTAGATGATATTTTTATTCTTCAATAATTAAAAACGAGTTGATCCGGTTAGGCAGCAATCGTGGAGTAAAGTTTATTTAACAACGGTTAGCGATAGAACAGTCTGTGTATTTAATTGCCATTCTTATGATGATGAAGCTAGTGCAATGATTATGGACAAAATCAAATCATTATTTATGATGGCGTAGCCTATAAGCTGCTATTCGGTTTCTGCTGAATAGAGCAGTCGTGGGTTCGTGTTTCCTATGATATCAATCTAGCCCCAATTTTGTGTCTCCTATTATTTCCTTCTCATCCCAATCGACCGTTGTTCTTGGCCCACATCAAACAAATTGCAGTGTTGGGGAGGCTGCATGACTAGGTGACAAACATTATGGTTAGACCCTGTTTGGTGCGTGCTTCCCACGCGGATAGCGTTCCCGGGGTGCGCCCTGTCGCCCCTATCACACGTGCTAAGCTCCTTCGACTCGACTCATGAATACAGTAGCTCTCAGTACTACAGTGTCGACACTTAACGCGATGGAATAAATTTGCCATCAATTCGCATTGCTCTCTATTCGCTTTGCGTTTTCTATTACGCTCAGATTTTCAAATTCAATTTTTAATTGCACTGGCTCTACTAGGTTTGCATGTAGGGCACTGTGGACCCACGTTATTGACCGAATTATTAAGCTATGTTGTCTAAGCTCTTATCGATTGAAAAATCTGTTAGATGTATGCAAACCGCACATGCAAAGCTCCGGATGCAATTATTAATTTAGGCTGTCGATTTTGATAGCAAACTCAGCTTAAAGCAAAGGCCACGAGGCAGTGGCGTAGAGAGGGGGGGGGGAGCGAACGCCCCGGGCGCCAGATGTGGGAGGATAAAACAATCAATTTTTTGTCAGAGGTCAACAGGTCATGGTCTCAGGGTCAACAGGGGGCGCCAAAACAGGGAGTCTTCCGTTGGCCTCCTTCCTGACAGCCTTTGGTTGTGACGTTGTAAAGGCAATAGTTATGCGTAAGTTCATGGAAAAATGTATAACTACCTTCGCTACGTTACGGCAAATGCAGATTTGAGGAAATAGTTTAACCAGTGGGCATGCACTACTGTAGGCCTGCGTGTTCAATGAGACACCGGGTTTATCTTCACCGCTCAGAATAATTTAAAATCCCTATGATCTCGTTCTTTATCATGCTTCTTCTCTTTAAAAAACATAATGTTGAAATTTAAACATTGCAGTGATAAAAACGACCTCAACTCACAAGTAGCATCGAGTAGCATCTATTTATATATAAGATCCTGACCCGCTGCGAGTGACATTGTATGTGTCAATGTCCGCTCGATGTCACTGAACCAAGTGATTAGCCGCTCAACGCTCATTAAGTTTGAGAATTAGGTGCACGCATGATAATGCGTGTACAATGAATGGCACTACACTGATAGCATGGCATCGGGGCGTATGGGCGCTATACGCTGATAGCATGGCATGGCGTACTTTGATCGTCGTAGCTGGGCGCAACAGCTATTGTGTGCCGATATCCAGTGGAGAAACACAATGTTGCAGTGAAAAATTTCTGAAAGATTAAATATTTGGACACAAAACATTTTTTTTTTTTAGTTTAGGAACCGTGTGTAGCACACAAGGGCTATATACAGTCCGGTTCTGTGCAAGAGAGCCGACACAGAACCGCTCCATCTTTTCTTTAGTCGCCTTTTGCTACAAGCCCGGGGAGCTCTGGGCTGCAGGTCAATTCTTTGTTCACCGGCCTGCAGGGGTGGCGAAAAACGTGTTATCCAGTAAAATATTGGCGTCAAACTCTGAAGTCGTAGCCCTACGCTTGATATGGGTTGCTTGATTTGCTGACAATTTTTGTTTTGCTAAAGCCTATTCTCTGGATAATTTTTACCTCATCGGTTTTGCCGCACTATAGTGAAGAAAAATGATGAAAAAGGCTTCAAAATAGCGCCATGTCAGACAGACTCGTCGAGGCTCGCTGCGTGTCGAGGAGGCGGCCGAAGTAGATGCTTTGCTAAACAAAGTCGCAAAGTCGCAGAGCCGCAGTCGCAAAGTGCATTTTCACTAAAATACCCGACTAGCAGCTAATAAGTTGAATAGCGCATCTCAAATGCATATATCAATGCAGCCTACGCAGTTTTGAGTGTTTTTTATAAACCGAACTATGACTAGCGCTAGCTTACTAAATTACCAATGATTAAGATTTGTATAAATCGAGTGTACGAACCAATTGCTCTAACACGTGGAGATTTTTTGTGATTGTCAGGTGCGTTTCTTATTCCATACGTCATCACGCTCTTCTTTGCCGGAATTCCGATGTTTTTCCTTGAGCTCTCTCTGGGCCAGTACCTCAGTGTGGGCGGCCTGGGCGTCTGGAAGCTCTGTCCCGCATTCAAAGGTCAACATCATCATTTATATTTTACATCCATTCTTCCCTATGCCAGCACAGGTTTGACGCTTCTCGCATCAGAAATGTATTAAGAATCATTAGGTTAAAATTGCTTTGGAATAATAATCATTATAATGACCCATCAGCTTGATATTTATGGGTTCTTTTCGTCTAATCAAATACTTTCTTCAGCTCTAAGCTCATAATGCGATAAATGCTATCAAATGCTTTCTTCGGGTCAAAGCTCAAGTAATGTGGCGCTGTGGCAGGTGTTGGGTACGGCGCGCTGATCGCCGCCGGGTGGCTCAACATCTTCTACATCGTCGTGCTCGCCTGGGCCATCTACTACCTGTTCAGTTCGATGGCGCTTGAGCTGCCGTGGGGGTCCTGCCACAACTGGTGGAACACGCCAAGCTGCAAGTCAGACTACCTGCGCTGTCCGTCCAACGCGACGTCCAACGGCACGACTGCAGCGACGACGACTACGGCGGGGAACTATGCGAACGAGACGCTCTGCGGCCTCAACATCAACTTCACGTCTCCCGTCAGGGAGTTCTGGGAGTATGTCCTGTTGCGCGTCTACGACTCAACTTGTGCTAATGATATAGGATGGTTTTTTGTCCAACGTTATAATGTCTTTTTAAAATTCGTATGAAAAACTCCTGGCGAATTGTAATACTCCATAAAACAAAAATTATTGAAGTCACGGAGCAAAATTGTTAACTTAGACATGACGTTCTAAGTTAACAAGAAGTGTTAGAAGTGTTTGACTCTAATAATGCTGCACATTTAGGCCCAATAGAAAGCCATCATTCTGTTAGAAATTTAATAAAAAAAAATTAAATTCTATCAGTTTTTAGAAAATTTAATAAAATGCACGCCCAGTGGCGGTGATTAGAACTTTTCTTTATGCGTCAATTACAAAAGAAATCTCAGTCGGTTTTATATTTCGCAGATCTATCTATGTGGCATCCAGAAATCCAATTGTTTTATTATTCAATACCATCTAAGTTATAAACATCTTGATAACAATATATGTGTTTATATCATCTCCCCTTTCAACTGCGCCGCTGGTGCAAACGTCTGGTGAATGGAAGGCGCGGTGAAAGGTTAGAGTGGCGCCACTTAGCGACAAAGCTACACTTGGTGCTTCATCCAGCCAACAATACAAGGCCGCGTCTGGCCGCTAAGTAAACTCGCTTGTTGCGGCCTTGTGCAGGGTCAGTCGGATCTGTGACGAAACCCTAAAAGAGGGTAACATTTTCGCCACCGGAACTGACGGACAGGGCTGGGGCAGGGCCGAAATTTGTTAATGGCCTAGGGAGGTTAGGGTTACCCTTCGCTGGTCCCTTGCAACCAAATTTCATCATTCAACATCAATCCTAAATTAAACGCACTTTTTACAGCCTAGTTGACAACTTCATCCTTTTTTGTTTGACTCCTTATGTTCTAATTAACTCTCTACTGTCAGATTCCGAAATCCACATTTCCTACACTTATATGTGACGTTTTTGACCAAGAGAGTTGAGATTTCATTGGAGAGGGTGTCGAACCCCGACCTCCCCAGGCATTTTTTGCACAGTGGCCATGGAGGGTCAGGATTTCATTTGGCAGGTTAAAGCCCCCCCCCCCCCCAGTAAGTCCGAGCGTGGCCTTGTGTTGCGTGCCGCAGACGCAACGTGTTACAAATCACTACTGGACTGGGCGAGCCTGGCGACGTGCGCTGGCAGCTGGCGCTCTGTCTGCTGCTCGCCTGGGTCGTCTGCTACTTCTGCATCTGGAAGGGCGTCAAGTGGACCGGCAAGGTGCGTGTGAGACCGGGTGGATGTACTGCTGTGGAACTGGAGTAAAACTGGAGTAACGGAGGGAGGAGGGAAAAACTAATGCAGGCTACAGCTGGACGATATATTGCTCACGTGTCATTTTATAACGTAGGCTGAAGTAATGTGGTTGAAGTGTGAAGCGCGAGGTGCCAGATCTCTGATGGTTTTGGGGTTCCCTCCTTCAAGTGATGTGCCAGATCGCGCTTTAGGGATATTCAAGGTCATGGGTCCCGGATCTGTGATCCGGCAGATGCGGCTTTAACCACTAGCCTAATGCTTGACTTTACTGAATACTTTCTACTTTCTAGTGATGTATTTCATATTATCCGTAGCACTTCGTAGTATATTTCGTAACTTAGATCGGTATAGGATTATTTACTAGCTAAATCTAGAGGAATGGAATGAACGTGATGAAGAAACTTCCTCCTTCTATGGATTTTCTAGCTGCCAAAGCAAAATTGGTAAAGAAATATTATTAAACATTTAATACTCTTATTGCACATTTCGGTCGATATTCAATATAGTTTCTGACGATTATAGTCAACATGTGCATGTGTGTTACATTGCACAATGGGCACAATGACCTATTAAGTGTAAACTAGAGCCAGTTTTCTACATTCGCATCCAATCTATTCACGCTGGTATTTGGTGAGTGAAAGGCCTTTAATAATTGTCTGTGTCAATCGTTTAACAATCCAATTTTTGCATTGAGCGATTAGTGTGTAATGATCCATGCTGCGCTATGGACTCTTGTTCAGCGCTTGTTAGCGTATGCTAGCCCAGCTGGCTGTCAGAGCATGGGCTGATGGCGGGTTGATGGCGCGTGCAGCAATATAGGGATGGTGATACGCTACAATGCTTGCGGTACAATGCTTGGGTCACATGCAATATGATCTGAACAGTGTGGTCACATGTACTTGAGTACATGTGTATGTGGTCAGACTTGTGTGCGCTGCGCCTCACTCAGGTAACGTGGTTCACGTCCATGTTCCCCTACGTCCTCATGTTCATCCTGCTCATCAGGGGCCTGACGCTGACTGGCGCCAGGGAGGGCATCATCTTCTATCTCAAGCCTAACTTTGAGAGACTCGTCGAGTCTGAGGTGAGAGGCACGGTCCTCGTGAAGCTCAAGGACGCGTGTAGTACAAACATTACTGCCGTGCTGATTCAGTGCTCGGGGTCAACTAAAGAACAGTTCTTCCTTCTTTAGTCACCTTTTATGACAAACTCAGGAATTTTGAGCCACAAAATCAAAGTTTATTTCTTTCCGGTTTGCGGGTGGATTTCCTTGAGGCAAGTAGTAGCTAGATTAAGATGGGTTGTGTGATTGTTGACCTGCTATGTCCACTAAGTCAGCGTTTGGTCAACAACGAATATAAAGATTATATTCGAGACTGTAGAAGCTTGTCCCGCTAAGTGAGCTAGATTCACTGGTGGTTGTTCTATTCCTAAATTCGCAATGGTCTGTCAGAGCTCAACTTTATACATTTTTGCAATTGCAAAATAGTAGTATTTGCCTACATTTGTTATAGGAGACTTACTTAGGTTCTCAATTTGGGTTGAACTATGAAGCTACCAGTAACTTTGAGCCTAAATAAGCACCCTAAATGCATCCTATGTCTTTATACTTGATCTATACTTTTGCTCCAGTAGCCCCCGTCCCTCTAGCGAGTTGAGTCAAACAAAGCAGCGTGTTGTCGCAGGTGTGGATAGATGCCGCCACGCAGATCTTCTTCTCGTACGGACTGGTGCTCGGCGCGCAGATCGCGCTCGGTAGCTACAACAAGTACCACAACAACGCGCTCAAGTACTGCTTCAGTATTCTTACTGCAGCCATATCTCCATGGCTGCTTACTGCCGCCTTGCACCATATCAATGACTTGGGCCTCATTGTCTCGCTGAAAGCAAAATGTTATAAATAAAAACTTTTTCATCAATTTGTAGGTCATTATGTCATGCAGTGTAGGGTAGTATTTCGTCATAGCTGACATTGCACAGTATTGAAGACTAATTTTTGAAGCTGGGGCTGCAGTCGATTGAAATTTTTTTTTTTAAATCAGTTACTGGTCTACTAATGAAATCTCAATGTACAACAAATCATTCGGTATTGTCTGTGAAGAGTTTAAATTTTGAAGCAAATTTCATCTAGCTAACGAAAGAAAGGATAGCACGCTGCATGCAGTCAGTGCGGCGTGTCGTTGGTGCAGAGACGCATTCATCATATCTTGCATCAATAGCGGCACGAGTCTCTTCTCTGGGTTCGTCATCTTCTCCGTGCTTGGCTTCATGGCTCATGAGCAGGGCACCACCGTGGAGCAGGTCGCGGACTCGGGTAGGCGTCACGCTTCATTGGTCACTCGGGTAGATGTCACGCTTCACTGATAACTCGGGTAGGCGTCACGCTTCATTGGTTACTCAGGTAGGCGTCACGCTTCACTGATAACTCGGGTAGGCGTCACGCTTCATTGGTTACTCAGGTAGGCGTCACGCTTCACTGATGACTCGGGTAGGCGTCACGCTTCATTGGTTACTCAGGTAGGCGTCACGCTTCACTGATAACTCGGGTAGGCGTCACGCTTCATGGCGCACGAGCAGGGCACGACCGTGGATCAGGTCGCTGTTTCAGGTACCCACACCGCTGGACATGTGAGGCGACTTATCGACTGAGCATCGACTTTTGCCTTGTTTCCATCGCATTCAATTTCACAGCTCTGTGACAGTTTAACAGAGCCATCAGTGTGTGGCGGTATTGGACCGTGACTAACAAGGTTCAATGTTCATCTACAGCAATCTAACGTCTGACACAATGATCTGTTGTTGCCCTAGGATCATTGTATGATCTGTTGTTGCCCAAGGACCATAACCTGGTCCGTTGTTGCCCCAGGACCGGGTCTCGCGTTCCTCGTCTACCCCTCGGCCATTGCGCAGCTCCCCATCTCTCCCCTCTGGGCGATCCTCTTCTTCCTCATGCTCTTCTTCGTCGGGCTCGACAGTCAGGTGAATATAACTCATCACTAGACCAGTCTCCCATATCGGGCTCTTCTCGAGAGTATGTTAAAACTAGCATACAATTAATTGACGTTCAACTTTTTTGACAAAAAGTCTATACATCCAATGAGTAGAGCATGAGGAAAGCTTGACCAATGAAAACATAACTCATTACCTCGTGAATATCCTGCGACGTCCTGCCTACATAGTGTGGAGGATGCAGTGTGCTGTATTATGTTGTCTACAATTGCATACTGTGAAAGGGCAATAGACTATTGAGGGCTATATACTTCACTATGTGCTACATACACAGTTCTGCACGGTGGAGAGGTAGCAGACTGTACATACAACCCATGTTGTGTGTTACACACCCAGTTCTGCACGGTGGAGGGGTAGCAGACTAAATATGCAGTCTGTATTATGTGCGATGTGCACAGTTCTGCACAGTGGAGGGGTTCGTGACAGCCATCAGTGACGAGTGGCCACACCTGTTCCGCAAACGCAAGGAGCTCTTTGTACTCGTCACCTGCCTGCTCTCCTACCTCGTCGGGCTTTCCATGGTCACACAGGTCAATACTTTTCATCCCTTCATGGTCACATAGGTCACTATGCTTCATTCCTTCACCCTTTCCAGGTCACCCTTTCTATCCACAAATATACAGCTGAGATATCTCCAGCTGGAGTACTGCGACTCCGGCATTACAAAACTCATCCTTGACGTTCACGCCCTTCCCACTTAAATGCTTCATATAAGCTGGCGTTAAAAGATCGTTGGTCTAATGCTTCTGCTGAAAAGCCACGATTTAATATTCTAATATAGTGTAGCTAATTCGGGAAGCATGATGCAATTTGATAAGGTCGTAATGCCTTAATGATGATGATAATGGAGCTCCATGCAACGTTTCAATAAGTGAATAACAAAATGAGCCGCTGCAAATGAGCTTGTTAACTTTGAATTATGGTCCCGTCGGCCTGTGAAACTAATTCAAAATAGGTAATACGGTACAGAGATTAAACGTTCGTAATTCAAAGGATCATAATTATTACAAAATGTTACTGTGGATTATAGTTTAGATATGCATGTTATATTCTAGCGAGCGCCGTGTGTGATTTGGTTCTAGTGTCCGAGGTAGGACTGACCAGGGCCTAATTTAGGTGTGTTTCTGACACAAAATGTGTACTTCTATTTGGTAGTGTGTACTTGTAAAAGTGCAATTGTGTACATGGAATTCCTCGTCAGCACCCCGTCCCACTCGATAGTGAGTTTTCTGCACGGGAGGGAAAAACTCCGTCAGCCCCCCCCCCCTCCCCCCGGTCGTGAGTTCTGCACTGGAGGAAAAACCCTCTTCGAGTCGACTATCTGTGCAGTTCTAAATGTAGAACTGCAGAGAAATGTGCTGTGCTAAACTTTCCTTAAAATATGCCCTGGGACTGACTGTGCAGATCATGAATGCCAAACGTTATGACATCTATAAATCTTCAGGCAATTAATAAATTTCTCTACTTTACAAATGGTACATTTTTGACCTTGAATATTATAAGCCTCACGATTTCAGTGACTTGCAGTAAGTTTATTGTCTGTCAGTCCTGCACTCAGGCCTGTTGCTGGTTGCAGGGCGGCATGTATGTCTTTGAACTCTTCAACTTCTACTCGGCGTCCGGCATCGTCCTGCTAGTCCTCATCTTCTTTGAGTGCATCGCCATATCCTGGTCTTACGGTCAGTCCCATATCCTGGTCGTACGGTCAGTCGCCATATCCTGGTCTTACGGTCAGTCGCCATATCCTGGTCTTACGGTCAGTCGCCATATCCTGGTCTTACGGTCAGTCCCATGTCCTGGTCTTACGGTCAGTCCCATATCCTGGTCTTACGGTCAATTGCCATACCCTGATCTTACGGTTAGTCTATCTACAGTCAACACTGTTCACGGGCTTGTTAGTAGTGACTACTACCTAGAGCAAGAAACAGGTCTAATTTTCACGTCACATAATTATCAGTCTGCAGTTTTTCAGGGTCTGAATGTATGACATTTATGCTTCAGTGCTGAGGTCTTGCATCCAACAAAAATCCAACAAAAAATTTGTGTGCAGTCCAGAGCTCCTCAGGCGAGTGAAAAAGGCGACTTAAGAAGAGGGAGCGGTTCTTTACTTTGCCCCAATGCACTAAACCGGACTGTTATAGTCACATGGTGGATAAAAGTTAACAACCAGCTTAGTTCTTACAGAGATTCTTAAGAAGCATTCTTAGATTCTTACCAAGATAATAATTTTACATTTACATACACTGTCTATTAGTGTTTTCTCTTCATTTACAATTAACAAAAGGAATTTTATATCTTCAGGAGTAAACCGTTTCTATGATGCATTGCGAGATATGCTCGGGTACAATCCGAGCTTCTGGTGGAAAATGTGCTGGGTTGTCACCACGCCTGCTATCTGTGTGGTGAGTATTATTACACCATTTATTGACATTATTCGTGACATACGCTTGCTGATATCTCACTAAACTTTTGTTCCGCAGAGTTTCTGTGAAATTCAGAACCATATAAAGTTCTTAACGTTCTTTGTTGTGATGAGTCGAATTTTAAAATCATTACAATGTTATCTTTTTCAGCAAATTTCTACAGCAAATTTATTACATAAAAAATATTTTATTGCGTAGACACTAAGCACAAAACAAAATGTAATGTTTGAATCAATGCAAAGAATCATTAATGTACACAGGGCTCCTGCCATTGAACATTATAAATTGATTAGCGTGCTTGCTGTGCGTGCTGGGTGCAGGGTATCTTTGTGTTCTATCTGATCACATACAAGCCGCTCAAGTACATGAAGACGTACAGCTACCCATGGTGGGGCGAGCTGATTGGCTGGCTCATGACCGCCTCCTCATTGGTCGTCATACCCGGCTATGCGCTCTATCTCTTCTTCATCACGAAGGGAACTTTCAGACAGGTAGAATAGCCATCTAATCACTTAGACAGATACTATCTATATATAGATACTATCTATATATAGATATTATCTATAGATACTATCTATATACTTCAATCACTGTGTTTTACATTTTACTATTTTTATCTTACGATTATATAAAATATTAAGGAGTCATATGGTAATTAAAATAATTTAGCATAATCTTATCCCACACTGATGAATTTTTCATATCAATGAAGCAGCTTACAAAGCAAGTCCTGGGCAGGTTGTGTGAGAAGAAACGAGATCCAGCAACCAGCGGATTATAAATTTATTGTTGTCAATGCAGCGGATGAAGTTGATGTTTCGCCCCGATGTGGACGAGCCAATCAAACGGAACCGCGCGCTCGCGCAGCATGACGTCACGCCTCTCAAGTCGCCCAATGACGCGACGCCTGTATAATTAATCAGCATGACGTCACGTCAAGTAACTGGACTCTAGTGCTCACATCGTTGAATGACGCTGGATTACTAAACAAGGTCCCTGACTGAGGCCCTACATTGTGTAACATGCAGAGATCACGTACACTAACAAGTTATGGACATTAGGCGTCATTCAAAGTGAACACATTGTGCGCCTTGGCTCTTGTCTGAATCATTTAAGGCATTTTCTACCATTATGTACATAGCGATCATTAAGAACTAAACAAGTCATGTTCAGGCATCGATACTAGAAGTTAAAGGTGGGTTTTGACAAGAAAGGGGGTCGATAGATGTGGAATAGATGTTGAATGAACGTCTGAAATAGAAAGGAATGTTGAATGCGGATAGAAATATATGAAACCGCGGTGACTAAGTAGCTATTATCCATAGTAGCCACTGTTATCCATAGTATCTTTGAAACTAATATAAGAAATAGGAAAATTGCACGTTGTTGATAAAGCAATCTAAGCGTAGTTCTATTGTTGTCATGTGAACCATGCGTGGATGTGTATTGTGTAGCCCGTAGCGCGTGCACTGACGTGTAGTTTTGACGCAGAGAATCAAAACAAGGCGACATGGAAGCGCTTTGGAAGCCGCGTATGTGCGCACTGGCATCGATGAAGTATAGTGCATGCATGTCAGGTATTAGATCCGCACCCTGCAGCGTGTCATCTTAATAAAATCTTGGGATCCAAAATGTTCCTTAGCTCCATTGAATGAACCGCTTTCTATAATTTACAATCGCGGGTTAAAAATCAAAACGATGAAGTGTCATAGAGCATAAAGAACTCCGAACACCCCTCCACTCTCAATGGATTATAAATCCCAGTTTATTTTACTCCGCAATACGCATCGTAATCCTGCACGATGTGCTAAGCGGGGAAGTTATACGCAATATGGATTGTACTGACATTAGTTGCAGTATCGTGTGAGCTAGCATTATGCAAGGATAGGTATTTGGTTTTGATTTTGTAACATTAATCCGCAGTTTCTTATGATATTTGAATACTACGCACAGATTTGAGTGCAATATGTCACGCGCTTGAATGATTGCAAAAATATGCAAGGGTTATTAATCTCATTTATTTTTTATTCATATTTTACTACATTTGTTTACAACCCTATAGATTTACGTGAGTCATGAGCGAAAAGTTTCGGAAGATATTTTTGATCGCTGTTGCCTTTTTACTCTACTGCATCCAGTAATCTTTCGCTATCATAATCTGTGTGCGGAAATTTCAACGGTCAATTAACGTTGTTCCCTTGCACAATTTGACAATCAAATCTGATTGGATTAAGATGGCAAGCGCTGCTCTGCATAAATGTAGCTCGTCCTTGCTTGTATTGTTGAGTTGTTTTATACAGTGTTCAGTTGGTGTACCCGTAGTTTATCTATTCATAGAGCAGTCATGAGAATACGTTAGATTTGTTTGTTGTTGTATCAGTCGCGAGCAGTCGTTGTCATGTTAGCACAGATTGTCTTTTGTATGGCTGGAGCTTGTCTACCGCCTGTCTACCGACAGGCGTTGTCAATATTATTCTATGAATATTTTATTGTGTGACGATTAAGATTTGAACTTAAATTTTTACATAATTGCTAAATATGAGCCAACTCTGTCAGTTTTCTGCGACTAACAAGATTAGTATTCGTTTAGAGTATCTGCGGTCTACACACGTTGTTAAGAGCGGATTCTGCAGTTGTTCCTTTGTTCGCACCTTTACCTTTACCTTAGCTTAGGAGACAATTTAACAGCAGCTATTAACCGCCATTCAAAATAACTCTTTGCTTAGTCCATTTGAATTGGTATACGACGTCATTAAAGTAAGATGACGTCATAGATTTCCAGCAAAATTATTTTTATCCACACTGAATTCAAATTAACGTCATTATTAATCGAAATTAATTTGTTTAGTTTTGTAATTTATAAACATATTGCTTGTTTTATCGAATGGCAGTGAAGGGCTGTCGTTCAATTCCGTTCCTTAGCGAGAACTTTGCTTAGCCGGACGTAAAGGTGCGTCTGTAGAATCTACCCTAAGTCTTGACGCTAAGAGCTATTTTATCGAAAAAATTCAGAACTGAGGCTGTCAGACATCACCTCAGAGTCAGACATCAAATGTGTTACAGAACTGTCGCCAGTTGCATGTCTGCCACTATATTGATAGCATAGTCCAGTGAGCGCAGTGGCAAGTTGTTACGTGAGGAACTTACATGAGCGTCTTGTATAGAAGTTAAATCATGCAGATTAAAGTGATTATTTTTTAGATGACACTGCTCGCTTTGAAAACCACTGCCATATACGCTACCTAAGTACTTGTGGGCATGGATCTAGTTGTACTAGCCTAGCCTAGGCTAGAATCGTAAAAGGGCCTGCACATCTTTCGGTCAAAACGAAGGAAGTTTTATCGTTAAGGACAATAGCTCGTAGAGAACTCGTCGAGCCGCCGACTGCTTGCGGTCGCTTGTCTCGGCGCGCAGACCTGACGTCATGATTCTTAACGACGAATGCTGCGTGCAGCATTATTTTTGTTAAGGTCACAGTGACCTTAAGGACGGCAGCTGGCGTTCGTTTGACAGCGCGCACACCTAGCGGTCCCGCGCTTATTCTCTCAAACGAACGCCACGGTGAACGTCCTTCGTTTTGACCGAAAGGTGTGCGGGAGCTTTAAGGACGTTCATTCAGTTTCGTGTCGGCGATCGTCGGCAAATTTTTGATTGCTGTCGAAAAGTCGATATCAGCTGGCAAGACTTTCTTAGCAACAATCAAAATTTTGTCTACCGATGTGCTTCACATTGTTCCATTGGGGGAAAATGCAGCTAGCTCATGCTGAGGCTATAGCAGGCTACTGAAACATTTAGATTATAGCCCGCATTAATATACATAAGGTCTGTTGTTGCTTCAACTCTACACGCGTTATCTCTTGCACTATAGGATACACGTCGTTGTTGCACAGTGCCCAGTAGCACAGCGGTGCATGCACCCTATTAGTTATCATTACTCACTTTGATTATAAGCGTCAATGCGCTCAATATTGAATCAAAAAGGTGGTTCAGCCGTTACTCCTACTCAATAGAAATAATGCAAAAATAATAATATAAGCAATTCAGGCCTGCATATATACAATTTGTTTCTATGGTTATTAATGAACCTGTCTGTAAATATGTAGGCCCTCTGCAAGTAGGGGAGCAAAGAAAACAAAGAAGGAAATGGTTTGCAGTCCAGAGCGTCCCCGGAGTCGTATACTCAGAGAACTCAAATCTGCAAATGCCTGCAAATGCCGCAAATGCCCGCCAATGCCCGCTAATGCCTGCAATGCATGTAGACTGTATAGTGCGTCATTGAAAAGG
>JAQIWG010005466.1:0-14501 GCA_034695025.1 Chamaedrilus cognettii | reverse complement strand
CTTGTTTGCCTTGTTTGCCTTGTTTGCCTTGTTTGCCTTGTTTGCCTTGTTTGCCTTGTTTGCCTTGTTTGCCTTGTTTGCCTTGTTTGCCTTGTTTGCCTTGTTTGCCTTGCTTGCCTTGCTTGCCTTGCTTGCCTTGTTTGCCTTGTTTGCCTTGTTTGCCTTGTTGTTTACTTTTTAAACTTCCAATTAAATTTATGTCTTACGTCTATAGGTATCGAACTTGATAAATATTGTATTGATTTATGACAAATCGTGCAAATCATATATTTACATGAAGCTTAGCAATTCGAAATATTTTAAGCCTGAAATTAATTTAGTTATCTCGAATCTTTCAAAATCACCGCATTTGCAATTATTATTAACATTTTAAAGTTGACCAAAAATCGGCGGAATGCAAAATACAGTTCACGTGAATTTCTGCTGTCCTTAATCAAAGTGATCGATTTTTGATCGATCGATCTGCGCTGATCATAGGCCTTAGCTGAAAACCAAGATTTTTAAATAGTGTAAATTCGATTTAATTCTCAAATGATTCAAGCGAAAACTAATCAATCTTGCAATTAGGTTTTAAGCTGAGACAGTAGTGATGGCCGACGCAGTTACAAGGTACCGTAGCTTAATTTAAGCCAGATTATACGTTATAATTAATTCAGATTAGACCCTATATTTCAGGCTTCAAGCCTGAAATTAATTGACATAAACGTTTTTTCTGGGCCTTACTTTACTGCAATAAATTTAAAAATTGGAAATTGTTTGATGGACCTTTGTTATTTATGCCCATTCTCTACCAGTCGGCAGTACAGAGCCTACACCTTTAGTAACTGAATAAGCCCTAATCCGACATTTTATTAAACATCAGTGTCGTTTTTAATAACATTTAAATTTTACATGTAATGTGATGAATGAATCATGTTATTTGATGATGTGTAATTTAAGACCTGTACAGTGTCGGGTTACGAATAGACACTCGCAGCGTGCTGATGCTCTCTAGGATAGCTCATAAGGCGTAAGACGCTAGGGTAGGCCTGGTTAGGTTAGGTTAGGCTAGGCTTGAATTGATGCGCGAACAGCTGCGAGAATCTGCGCTTGCTGTCGTCTAGTAATCTTAATTAATAAATATTGTGATCTGTTGGTATATGTAATTTTAGTAGTTTTAACATCCTGTGCGTGTAATTCATCTTGTTGTGCTGGTGCTGCTGTAAAATTCCCTGTGCATAGTGTGCATGGCTGTTAAATTGTCGTTCTTCAGTGAAATTGACCCGTATGGATTTGAGAGAGCGCCTAACTTTGACACGGGGGTGTACGAAGAGTTCATGGCAAACTACTTGAGAGTGCTTGCTCGACGCGCCCAGAGATGGAAGGGTGTTGTCAACGGCAGCCAATCTACCCCCGTCGTCAAATCTGCTAAATGTACAAATAATGCTGGCATAGCATGATTTGATTCGTTATGATTCAGTGATACAGTACCTTTTTGTCCTTAAAATGCAATTATTATATAACAAAGTGTACGGTATTGTATCTTTAGATATTTACTGCGTTAACTGCTACATTAAATCATGCATTAATGAATGAATCAAATATACATTGTCAACAGGAATTTCTTAATTGCAGCTCTATTTATGGGTATCACTAAACACCGCACGGGACCGCACGGGACAGTGTTGAAGCGATTGTAGGAAAAAACTATAACAGAGGCCTAGGCTATATATTCTCCTGAGCAACTGCAATAAAAATAGCCTACTGCCAGTAACACAGGCATAAAGTAAGAAAATGCTTTGTCTGCGCGCGGTCAAGTTAACATTAGACATATGCCCATGCACTGTCGACTATTACCTGCCAAATTGCAACAAGCGACAACTCAGGATTTTATGTCAGTGTTGAAATTTGAAAGCCTCAAAACTATAGGTTTTGCCTCAAACCTATAGTTTGAGGCAAACTTGAGGGTAGGTAGCTTTAGACCTATATAGGGCTAAGGCTGCCTATATAGCCTTAGAAGCTATATAGGTAGGCCTATATAGCTTCTAAGGCTATAGGCCTACCACCAACAATCACTTCCAACGCCATAATTAACTTTGAGAAGGTATTACATGTCAACATTACTGACCTGAATTGACAACAGGATTGTATAGGTCATTAGGCCTATAGAAGCCATCTTGTTCCATTAATGAAAATTGGCTTAGACTTAAAGTCACAAATATTCCTTTTAGTATTGTGTCCTATGCTACTTGTTTACATGCCAGATTAGAGGCCCATCACTCTCGTCACCTCTATAGTGGCCCTGTGCGGTCCCGTGCGGTCCATGTGGTCCCATGCGGTGTTTCGTGTGACTATTTGTGTGACTATTCGTGTGACTATTCGTGTTCCGTTATTCGTGCATTTTAGTGTATTGGTGTGTGTCGTATGAAATTTAAATACATTTTTGACTATTTGAAGCACAATACAATAGAAACTTCAGCGCAATCGCGAAAACACTGTATAGAATGCCTAAAAATGAAGACCAAAGGTCCTAGTAACATGGTTTCCCTGAAATACAAAGCAGAAATAAAAATTTGTAACAAAAATAAGCGTAACGTACCTAATATAATATATCGACAATCTGTTTGAGGCGCATGAAATTGACAACAGGCTATTGACCAAATGACTCTTTCAGAGGGAATATGACCAAGCTTAACGAAATGTTAGCTTCTATGAATCGTTAATTGTCTTGTTTTTAATCTCATTAATATTGGATTTATTTCAGTGAAGCGATACGTTCGTAAGGGTGTACCCAGCGAGCATCGCCCTATGGTGAATATTCTTCACAAATCTTAGTAATCTATATTTAGTGGTTTCAAAATTGTAAGCGGACGGTCAGCTGTAAAATTTATTGCGCAGTTCTGTAATTAATGAAGTTGCTATAATTTAATTATCAAGTGCATGCCAGCGTATTAATTGCATGCTGAGCATTGTATACGCGTCACACAAATATTCAACGCATGCTGGTTAAGCAATTATCTGAAGTTGAACAAATAAAGAATGCAGTGAATGGTGGAACAAGATCCTGAAGTAAGAAATTATACGAATGCTGTAACTCATAGGCCTTTAACTTCTATTTAGAGAAGTTTCAAAAATGTAAGTGATTACATCAGCATGATCCACACTGCATTGTATGGGCTACTGCACTATGAGACTATAACATAGTTACAAAACAACTGCACCTAAAACACATTTGTATATTATTGTGCAATTACTACATACTGTATGTGTGTGAATTACTGCACGTGTAACCTGGGCTTGATATGCCAGTCGCCAAAATCGCCAAAAGAGAATTTTTTGAGCAGTTGGCAATTTTTTTTCCATTTGGCGGAAGCCTTTGGCGAATTTTTTATTCATCCTGCATTCTTAGAAGCTCAATTACTGGGCCTATATGGTGATGAACAGAGCAATAATTTAATATATTTCATTGCACCCGAACCTAACAAATATGTAGTAAATTTGACGAAAAATACTACGGCTTGGCAAAAACAAATCTTTTGGCAAACTTTTGGCAAATTTTTGTTAGGACCCAGCTCAGGTCATGCGTGTAGCGCACCAAAAAGATATCGTGCTTACGGGAATGAAAACTCAATGTTTACCTGAATCACAATTATCAAAAGGAAGCACTGCATATTGTCGTCCTATGGCATGCGTGATGCACGACGGTCGCCCAGGTGTGGATGTGCGCGAGTGGAGCAGAACATTATATGTGCATTGCATGCATGGCGCTCACCCAGGTATGGATGTGCATGAGTGGTGCGGAACAAAGGCGGCAGCAGAACCCGGATCTCTACAAAAAGATTCTCGACGGTCCGCATGAACAGGAGCTTGTGGACGTCATCAAAATAGGTACGTAGGCCGACACATGCTTGTTCCTATGTGCGCTATGTGTGGGCACTGGGCAGCTTGTATGATTTATGGAGTCATTTCCTGTACAATAACGTTTGAGCCTTGAGCTATTGTGGCAGTTCATATTGACTACCATATTACATATTACGCAGCAATTTGTAATTGGGCGCAAAGTTAATTTGTGTTTTTAGTATAAATCTTTTTTTATGCGCCACAAGCTAGAGCGGAGCATACAATTAATTATCAATGGCAGTGAAAACAAATATAAATAAACTAAATCAACTAAATCCATGGCAAGCGTAGAAAATCAGCTGGACAACCACAGTACTTCTCGCATATACATACGCCAGGTAAATCGTAATTAATGTAATTTGTAATTGGGCGTGAACAAAGATTTGCATTTGCTATACCAAGGGGTCCCCGGGCGTGTCATATAAGAGGAGTAAACTAGGTGGAGTGTTTTTTTGCTTATCTCTAAGGCACTGAACCAGACTGTAATAGTCTTTGTTAAGTATGTACACCACACAGTCCTTAAACTGTAATAAGGCGCGATGCCTTTGTCGTCGCCGCGTAGACATCCACCGGACATTCCCGGAGAACATTTACTTCCGTGCGGAGCAGACGCACCCCACCGTGCAGCGCAGCGCCCTCTACAACGTACTGCTCGCCGTCGCGCACAACAACCGACGCATCGGGTACTGCCAGGTATGCAGGGTACTGCCTAGTAGGGAGCATATTGGCTGGTAGGGAGGGTACTGGCAGGTAGGGAACATACTGGCAGATAGGGAGGGTACTGGCAGGTAGGGAGGGTACTGGCAGGTAGGGAGAGTACTGGCAGGTAGGGAGAGTACTGGCAGGTAGGGAGGGTACTGGCAGGTAGGGAGGGTACTGGCAGGTAGGGAGCATACTGGCAGGTAGGGAGAGTACTGGCAGGTAGGGAGCATACTGGCAGGTAGGGAGGGTACTGGCGGGTAGGGAGGGTACTGGCGGGTAGGAAGCATACTGGCAGGTAGAGAGGGTATTGCCATTACAAGGGCCATTGGGGATATATATTTTCAACCTCAACACTGCCCAGATTAACTATTAATTTGTTTACTATGTAGCATTTACAATTGATGCAATTGATTTATTTTGTGAATCTGTCAATGCAACACAGAAGCACCGAATGTAGTTTGCATTCTTTGTATATTTTAGTAAGACATGCATTTTGATTTAGAATTAAGGGTGATTTTATGGCCTACTGATAGGGCTTAGCTTTTTCATCACTATAACGCTATTCTATGTGAGATCGAATAAAGCTGCAAAGGTAGTTCATTGTTCTTAAAAAGTTTTTTGACTCTTTGTTGAAATTTTTCTTTCTGTTATTTAAGATGTTTGATGATTGGTGAATTGTCATTGTGGGCGTAGCCTGACAACACAGTGTAGCACTATGGATTTTCTGTGGCATCATATATAGTGTATGCAATGGGTGTAATACTCGGCAGGTAGGGAGCATACTGGCAGGTAGGGAGAGTACTGGCAGGTAGGGAGCATACTGGCAGGTATAGCATCAGGAGGTCAGTCTCGTCTAAAGGTCGTGTGCTGCCTGCAGGGGCTCAACTTCATCGCTGGGATGCTGCTGCTGGTGGTGAAAGAGGAGGAGAAGGTCTTCTGGCTCATGGACACTCTTCTCAGCACCACACTGCAGGGTATGTCATCATTGACATGTCATAGGCAGAGTTAAGTTTAGTCCAGATAAATATGCATAGCATTCCACCTTCTTCAAAACCAGGTATAGTACAACTGCTCTGCTTTTAGAGTGCCTATGTCACCGTGGTCGATTTCATGCATGATGCTACATCAGCCCGTTTCAATTTAGGCGTACAATTTGCATTCAATCATCAGTTTTCTGTATTGTTTTGCGCTGCTGAACTTAATCCTGCTCATAGAACCTATTTGTATTAGATTAGAGCACTATCGCTCATATTTCACAAACTGTGACAGGGTACAGCTGATTCTCACTTACCCTCATGATGTCTGTTGACTCGGGGGCATTACGAGAGTCTTTGAGGTTTGACTTTCCTCTAGTGTCTTCTGAGACTCTAATTTACTTCCATTAAACATTTTGAATTGCATATTTCATTTTCTACTTTTCTTTGCTGCTCCTGTACATTTTGTGTGGCATCTTTTTTTTAGGTTGTTGGCAGGTATCGATTTGTTTATTGCTTGCGTTGGTTAGACTACTACGTCAGTGACATGATGGGAGTGAAGACAGACTGCGAGGTGCTGGGGCAACTCATTAGGTTAGGTTGGCCTACAGCTCACTAATTACGATAACAATATTTATGTTTATTTTAATGCAACTTATGCTTTTCACTTGTTGAAAAACATGGATTTGCATGTGAAGAATCGCTGGCCGAGAGTCGTCCAATGGTCTACAGGCAGTTTTGTCTCAAAAGCAGGGACGCCGGAAGAGGAGCGGACGGCTGTAGGAGATAATTAGCCCTTTGTCGTTTATTCGGATTGAAAAAGGGACAGTCGTTTTTCAATGTACTCTTTTGTTTAGATGATATAGCTTCAGCCAAGCTAGCTACTCGCTCAAACAGTTCTATACCATACAGTAGTCAATAAACAGTACTTTTGTATTTTAAAAAACTACCTTGGAAACGCCTAAAAATGGGGAAAGCACCCCCGGAAATGTAGCAGAAAATTTCTGTCAATGCCCTCGCGCTCGTGGATTTTGTTTGACTATGATAGCCATTAGTCCCTCCAAAAAATTCTTCCCTATATTCGGATCCGAGGGGGACACTTCCCTTAAGTAGATTCTAAGTGCGAGCACTGCATGTGTGAATTAGCTTTACTCAGCACTTATGATGTGCTGAGAACTAGATGGTGCTTTGAGAGTTTAACGGTGTATGAAGTAACAAAGGCTATTACAGTGTGGCTCAGTGCCTCAGCCTTGGCTTTACCAAGCAAGAACCGCTCTCCCTTCTCTAGTCACTATTTACGACATGCCTGGGGAGCTCTGGGCTGTGGACCAATTCTTGTTACCCAGCTTGCATGAGTCTGAGATGAAGAGGAAATCTATTAGTTTGTTGGTTGTGCTAGGATGAAGGTACCAGCGGTCCACCGACTGACCGAGGAGTGTGGCTGCGCGTGGTCGATAGTTGCGACTAAGTGGTTCATCTGCTTGTTCGCCGACGTCGTACCCGTCGAAGTGGGTGTATTTTATATTTAATTAATGTACGCTGATGTTTTGCTAAATATTTGAAAATATTTGTCGTTAGTGTGTATTGGCTTAATGAATCAACTAATGTGGCTTTTGTAAATTAGTTGATTTTATCAGCTAATTTCTGCTGTTTGCGCTCTGTTATGCAATAGGTTGCCTATATGAGACTTCTTTATAGAGCTTTCACTTTTAAATTGGTCATTAATTTTTAGTTTTGAAATTCAAAACAATTATTACTGTGAAATTAAGCGTTCATACATGTAAGTTTGCATCAGGCTGTGTGATCAATAGAAGCGACTGAAGGAATACGAACTCAGTTTCGTTAGGGTTACGGCTGCGTTCGGGTTGGCAAATTAGGTTAGGAGTGCGTTGAAGTCAGGGTTAGCCCATAGCTAGGATTTGGTTAGGCCTGCTTATTTGTTTTGGTTGGCATAGCCTAACATTCTATTTATAGACTGCTGCTGCTGCTGGTATAATGCATACATTTTTTGATTCTGTCCACGCGTGATTTTTGTTTCTGTTGAAAGACGCGCGTGTGATCAGTGGTTGTGCTGGCCTTGCTGCGCAGTCGCTGCTGCGGATATGGGACTGTCTGTTCTACGAGGGCGACAAGATGCTGTTTCGTGTCGGCGTCACGCTCGTCAAGCAGCACCAAGTCGCGCTGCTCAAGTGTCGCAGCTTTCCCGACGTCATGGACGTCTTCAAGGGCATGACTAGCGACAGACTCATCACCAACTGTCACCAGTTCATGCAGGCCAGCAGCTTTTTGTTGTTTTTGTGCTTTATTTTTGTCAGCACGGCAGATCACTAGGGCTATATTTCAGTGCCAATTTGATGCAATTTTAGTCTTTGTACTGTATTGCAACGACGCGCAATGTCACCTGGTAACTGAGTAAACTAGCACCCCCTGCCCGTCCCCCGTAAGCCCTTGTTCCGGAGCCCATAGGATCCATAGCCTGCTCTCAAAGCCCATGAGACCCGTAGCCCTTTAATCCATAAGACCTGTGCTGGCCGAATCAAAGATCTTTTATCGCCCCAGTGAACGACATTCTCTTGCGTCACGTTTGAGGCTGGTTTCTAAGAGCCACGTTATCGAACCTAAAAGCAATGTAAATGCCCAACGCAATAAAGGTAAGCGACAGAGACAGCCAACTCCGCTATAAAAATTAGCAATAAGATATTAATAATAATTTTAACAAATAAACCATTTTTGAAGTGCCATAATAAGATCATCGCAAGGGTGCTATACGCAGTTCAGTAACAGTATCAACGTCAGAACAGTTACAATAGCAGTATTGAGCTACGTGAGTGTAAGCATGCTAATCAAGTATCGACGAAAATGGTCAAACTGCTATACTTAATATACACTGCTAGAATACGATCTAGGCAATTGGAATGAGATGTGTAACGCAGTATAACTCGTGTATTTCTGTCAAGCGTTTAAGACGATTCTCGTTGGTTTTTGCAGGCTGTGTTTTCGGAGCCAGGGTCCTTGTCACGCTCGCTCATCACGCGTTTGCGAAGCGACTGCAAGGCGAAGATCGAGAAAGAAGAAAGAAGAGAAGGAGTGTGAATCGAAAATAAGCATTCCGGACGATTTTGGAACCTCCAGTGCTAGCTAGCATTTCGGCTTATTCTGGAAGTAAGGGAGTTAATTCCAGGCAGCAATGTTTGTCGTTTTGTTTTATGCCTCAGTGATTTGAAACAAAGCTCAAATGTAATGGAAACATTCTGATACATAATTTGTTCTTAGATTTAAAATCAAACAATGCAGTATTGTAAACAAGATACGATATTTTTATCATTCCGGACTGTAGTATGTCTCGGTGGAGATAGAAGATTGTGGTATAGGATCAATGACTGTGCTGTATATAATCATGTATAAAGACAAGGGTCAAGAACAATGATGTTGACCGGCATGATTGTAATTGTTATTTTATAGGCATATAGCTTAATCATGTTGCTACTCAAGAGCACACCACTCATCGCATGTTTGTAATCAAATGGGTCGACCTATTTATTGACCCATTAATGGGTCAATAGTTAATTATATAACCCATTAAAATGAGTTAACGTCAGCAGATGTCAAGGATCTCAATAAATCAAAATCAACTAGCTACGTTTGATTTATATGCGAGAGATCTGGGGCCTGTTTCTCAAACATCTTAGGAAAATTTTAGTGTTAAGAAGTTTTTAACAGAAGCTTAGGCAATTTTTATCGTTTGTTACTGGAAACTCCGCACTGCCATGCGCTCTAAGCCAAATGATGACGTCATGGCGATCGGTGAATGGATAAAAAAAAATTCAAAACTGATTTAGGATTAAGTTTAGGCTTAAAGTTAGGGAAGTTTTGAGAAACCGTATTGAAACGTAGATTGATGAATATAATTTTTCATTTTGTGCTGATGTTTAGGAGTGAAGTGATGAGAGAGCGGTTTCTAGTCGACTCGGATGCAATTGTAGCCAGTGGATGCAGATTATCAGTCAATACTATTGTTAGCAATAACTGTGTGTGTTAAGTTATTACTTAGTCTTCGTGGTGCAGAATACTATTAGAAGTAATCGTCCTAGATTTTAGAAAATGTTACAAGTTGTTTGCTTTTTGGAGTTAGTTGATAGGCGACGACTGTTTCATTCGGTTGGTTACAACTTTTAATGTATTTATTTATATATTCATAATGTATATTTTTGATCAAATTTTTCAACTTTAGCTTTAGATCAATACGGTATTGCTCTCAGAATGTCAGTTTTATAAATTAGAATAATAGGCCAAATTAATATGCTAATTTTGTGGTTGCATAAATGCGGGGGCCTATGAAAAAATAGAAGATGTGCACATTAGATATCTACTGTAGAAACGTTTGTTGAAAAAAGTTTTGCATTAACACATTCTGTTAGTGAAATATAAGCTATTATCCTAGTAATAGTTTGACTGTGCTGTAGTCTGTTAAAAAAATAACGAAAAGTCATTCTAGATATACTTGTAAACAAATGCCCCAAGAGAGTACACTGCGCTTCATCTTTGCGTGCATGGGGAAGCAAGATTGACTGTTTTAACTTTTAAGCAATTCTGCTCCGCGCATTGTATTAGCAGTACTTTTAACATTGTGCTTGATTGTACTAGTTATAAATAACTGTGCACAGTGCACAACACTGTAGCTGGATTGTTAATGGGCGCTGAGATTATGTTCAGAGAGAACACTACGCAAGAAAATATTCAAATGTTCATGTAGGCCTAGTATAGTAAATGTTAGGCGTGTCTTTTTTATGCAATGTCATTATTAATGTTGGATTCGCATTAACATTACATACAATATGTCGTTAAATGGTTACAAATATGCTGAATTAGCGGATTGCTGAATAAATGCAAATTAGTGATTGCGTTTCCTTACATTTTGTATACATGCGATGGCCCCATATGCTGCTGTTAATGATATTTATCGTTGTTAAAGTATTGATTTGACTCATTATTGTGCCGTAACTGCTACACATGTATAGCCTACATGTGTAACATGCTGCCTACAAAAATAATAGCCCGCCGCATGTCCGTGCTCTACCAGTTAATAAAACAGTTTGGCTGCTAATTTTGTGTTTTTGTAGGCCTACTGGTGCAGTGTGCATATTCATAACAAAACTTGACTCACTAATAATTATAACCACAAAGACTTCCGATCTCAGTTTGGTTTGGTTTGAATTTATTGTTTTAATGTTGTGGAAATTAATTTTTTTTAGTTTAAATCTGCGGCTGCATCGTTAATCAGTGGTTGTGGCAGCAATATGAAGTGGGGGTCAACATTTTGTGAGTCCGTCGGTCTCTCGAGTTGGAAGCGTCAACGTCTCAAGCGGTGGGACCGTGTGGGGTGGATGGAATGGACTTCCAAAATGAAGCTCAACGGTCTGTTGCAATGCAAAGAAAAATACGTAGCTTGTACTTTAAAATATTGGCCATGATCGTCGTTAACAATGACTTGTTTAATAAAGTGTGTAAATAGACCCCAATCGAGTTAATTTATTAAAATCTGGCTTAAAAGAGCAAAGAATGAGCGTTAAAGAAGAAGAAGGCAAAAAGTTCATTTTTATCTTCTTTTATGTTATGTTCTCTATGATACTGTTTGATATTTTATTGTAATTTTTTAACAAAATATATTGTTTAAGTATTCTGAGAAATGTAGATAGCAGCTAAATTTTCACAAATACCTAACAAAATACGTTCTAGTGATTTGTATATCAATCCATTTTGAGTCCACACTAGAAATAGTAGAGTTCCTTTATTTACAGCGCGGTCTTTTTTGCGTTGGGATCGTTATCGTTTATGGTGATTTTCGTTTTCTCTGGACGCTGGTTGGTTTTTTTGCGTAATTTAATAATTGTTTGCCAATTTAGCAGTCGCCGACGCATTTCATCTTTATTCCTGGAGCGTGTAAAGTGCGCAAGCGCTTGGCTCAGCACAAGCCTGCTGGTCAACGAAAAGGCAAAAATACAAGTTGCGTGAGGTACGGATGATTTTTATGGAACTCAACCGCGCAGGCTCTACATTCGCATTTTAGTTGACCAGCAAGATTTTGCTGAGTTAAGCGCTTGCGTACTTTACACGCCCCTGTTCGCTCTGGGCAGCCGCCCTGCTGATTTAAAATGGCGGCTGGAAGCACGGATGAGTTGCTGACAAATCTGACCAACTATCGAGTACAGCTGCAGCAGGTAAACTATGAGTCTATGATTACTGTTTTAAATCAATTAAAATTCCATTGACATCATATTTCATCATATTATATATCATCATCATAATGTCATCATATGTCATATATAATAATAATCATTGTTTTTGACGTCCATTCTTATGCGTACAGGCAAGCCTGAAACGCCGTGTCCATGTTAACACAGGTTAGACGTTTATTGGAGCTGGGATTTTAGGGCCGGATGCCCTTCCTGACGCCAACCAGAATAATAAACTACCCTGGACAATGATTATCAGCTAGCGACACTTGTGTTTTTAACAGCCTTGCTGAAGGGCCTGTAACGCATGGCTTCATAGTTGCTGGTGCGGGGACTATCATCATATTATAACATTGTATAGCCTATAATCAGCGTCAAACAAACATATCGTTCTATCATTAGTGCCTTTGAATGTAGTCTAAATGTACGGCAAAGTTAATTATGAATGTGATGTATGTCAGGTGGAGGCAGCACTGACGAGTGACCCGGAGAATGACGACCTCATCAAGCTCAAGAACGACCTTGAGGAAGTCATGCACCTCACGCAGGAACTCGTCACCAGTCAGGTCTGTGCCGGACAGGAGGGGGCTGGGAGGGTTGGGGAGACTGTAAGGTGCTAGCAGGGGACTGGGGGGTTGGTGAGACTGTAAGGTGGCAGGAAGTGGTTGGGGGGTCAGGGAGACTAAGGTGGCAGCAGGGGGCTGGGAGCTCGGGGAGACTGTAAGGTGGCAGCAGGGGGCTGGGGGGGTCGGGGAGACTGTGAGGTGGCAGCAGGGAGCTGGGGAAGTCGGTGAGACTGTAACGGGGCAGGAGGGGGCTTTGGGGGCTGAGCAAAGAATGGGATGAAAAGTTAAAAGTTGTGAAATGAGGAAGAGAAATGAGTGTGAAAAGATGTTAAAAGAAGAGAGGATGGCGGTGGAATATTTAACCACCTGCGAAGTTGAATGAAAAAACTTGAAAAATTGTGAGAGTTAGTTAGTAAAGAATGAATAGGCCTGTATTGAAAGTTAATTTTAAATGTATTCGATAAAATAGATTCTATACATGCCATATCTAAAGTTATTGTGCAAATATTAATTGTTTTACTTAGAAGTAACATGCTATTGCTTATTGCTACGTATGCGTGACACTATTTAGGTCATTGCAACTGACCAATCGGGCTCCGCTTCCTCTTCGTCCGGGGGTGGCGTGGGGGCCCTCAGGTACCCTGGGCGGGGCCTGGCCGCGGCGGGCAGCAGGGACGACGGGGACGACCGGGAGGACGCGAGGGCGTGGCTCACGACCGAGGTGCAGGACTGGAAGTCTGGCGACAAGTGTCGGGCGAGGTGGACTGATCCCACGTCTGGCGACACACAGTTAGTTCAAGTTTTTGTTCTTGTTTTTTGTAGTTTATGAACCATGTGTATTGTGTACTGTGTAGTACGAAGACTATACACTGTCCGATTCTGCGCAAGATAGCCGGCGCAGAACCAATTTTTTAGTTGCCTTTTACGACTCGCTCGGGGAGCTCTGGGCTGCAGGCTGATTCTTTGCGCCCCAGCCTACAAGGGGCAGTGAGGCCGAGTGGCTTGGTTCTGAGGTCGGCATTGATGTCTTCGAAGTTTCAACTTAGAAACGGATGTTTAACTTGAGGGTCATTCCATGTCAACTCAAGTAAGCTTCCCAGGTGACTAATTTTGATTTGGCTGGGTTTTTTAAATCTGACGTTCTGTATTATTTTGCATATAGATTCCAAAATTTGAAAGCTTTAGGCCTGTTGGTTGTTGAAAATGAGTCCTTTTGTAGAACGGAGATCAGTCTTTTTGCACGTTCCGAAAATGCATTTAACTTAGTGTCATGTTCAAGTGACAATGCCCTCACCAAATAGGCCAGCACGTGCACCAATATGCTACTCTGAAGGCAACTGCATTCAAATTTTTTTTAATGCTGCCAGTTTATGGCTTTGTACTATACTTTTCAGCTTATTGCCTTTCAAAATTTGTGCCTATTTTTCCTGGTTGAAAGCTTGAGAGTTGACTGCATCAAAATATACGATTTGCACTGGTTTCAAATGCTAGATTTAATCTGTCAGTTAAGATCTCTCAATCGTGTTGTAATTGCAACCAGTTTAATCTATGAATGTGCGAATTGTAGGCCATCAAAGTCAAGGTTAAGGCGTCGGACAGAGTCCAGAGGACCTGGGTTTTGGCACCGCATCTATGAAACCATGCGTTGCAGGCCTTTCAGCAAGGCTGTTAAACACTAGCTGATAATCATCGTTCAGGGTATTTTATTATTCCGGTTGGCGTCAGTAAAAACCCAGCATCAATATAAACATGTAACCTGTGTTGACACGGTCCGGCGTTACAGGCTTGCCCGCATTAGAGTGGCCGTCAAAAAAGATTCTTATTATTGTTATATATATTTCCATTCTGTGCATGTTGTCAGGTACTACCCAGCGACCGTCGACGAGATCCTCGCCGACGGAACCTGCTCCGTCATCTTTGACCGCTACAAGACAACGGAGGTAACCCAGCTCGACCTGCTGCGACCGCCCCTCGACCCCTCCGCTGAGGGGGGCGATGGGGCCGGGGGGGAGAGGCCGAAGACGAAGAAGGACCTGACGCAGGCGCAGAGAGAGTACAAGAAGAAGAAGGTGCAGAAGAAGGCGCAGCGGCTGAAGCAGCACGAGGACGAGAGAGAGATGGACAAGAACAAGTGGCTCTCCTTCAAC
>JAQIWG010005465.1:0-14502 GCA_034695025.1 Chamaedrilus cognettii | reverse complement strand
CCCCCCCCCCCCCCCCCCCCCCCCCAAGAGGAAGACTAACCTACGTCAGAGCCAAATTACCGATTGAGGAGAATCGTTCGGCAATCATCGCAACTAAATCAGGTTCCCCCCGGAACACTTAGCTCAACTGTTATTGTCGACGGAGCGCTAACGCAAGCCAGGGGCCAGGTCTTTACCGTAATACGACGACTAACCGAACGGGACACGAGGCCGATGCAGTTACCGGAGTCGTCGCATTCACGCCAATTTATTTGACGACCCGGTATTGAGCGAGCTGCATTGGTATGTATATAGCGGAGGAACTGCGGCCAGATTTCTTTAGTCTGAGGTTAAGAATACTGACAGTGCTTAAGAGCAACGAGGTAGAGCGTCCTTGCTCGCTAGTTCCGACGTGTCCGGTGTCTTCAATCTCGATGTTAACCGTTCAACGGCGAGTTGGCGCAACAGTCGGTGTATAAAGTTGCGACGTCGCTAATCGTTATTTGCTAGCAGAAAATGCGAGTCTTGTGAAAAGTCAAGATTTTCCTGCTACGGCGAATGCGAGCGTAAGAATAACGGCGGCGTTTCGCGAAGTTATTTTAATTTAGCAGAAACTTCAAAAATTCGACTTTTGAGAAAAGTGGATGCTTATCTGAAGTCGCAAATGCGTCGAATTAATGTTTGGCTTAGCAGTCACGATCGGCATCACGATCAGATTTTTAAAAATGTAGCGTGTGCCTATAGGCGACAGAAACGCAACTATAGCCTCGGCTTTTTTAAATTTGGGGGCTCATATATTCGGGGGTTTATTTTCAGTCAGTAGCCTGTCTGAAAGAGAGGACTCTAATCTCTCCGTACATGGTCAGCTGAACATATCGCGGCACAGCCGTCAGTGAGCCGTTCAACTCTATAGTATATAGCTGTATCTAACACAGGCAACTCACGCACAACTAACAGCTTAGGCCTGCTGGACAGCGTGACGCTTCGATAGCTTTAACGGATTCTTTACATTTCGAAAACGAGCCATTTCATACCGATCTTGTCAGAAGATCGAATAGAATCGGAAAAAGAAACGGTGCCAACGGCTCGGATGAAACGCAAATGCCGATGACTCGCTTTGCTTAGGCCTACACGTGGGGCCGATATATGGGATTGAACGTTATCCGTAAAAGGATTGCCGGGTGCCAATAGTCTTCAACTGCACGTAAACTTGCCAAATCAGTCGATAGAGAGTCACAGAGCAAACTGGGGTTGTGGTCCGTGGCATTACGAAATGAAAATTGGGTCGCGGGTAAATTAAAGTCGAATTTACGTCTTTCAAAACCGGACCGTTTCCATTATTTGGATCGCTAAGCTGAGTGACCAAAAAAGCACAGGTTATAATTGGACTATATATCACTACAAAAGCTAGGAAGAGAGGAAGAGAAAAGAAAAGCTACTGTCGCCTATAGGAAGAAGCTGCTTTGAGTGAAATTGTAGCAAAAACGTTGACTGCGCGATATCCTTCAAAAGTATATAGCGCGCAGTTCTAAAGCGATGGTTACGCTACAAGAAGAAACTGCAACGTTGAACTGGCGTGTAACAAGGACATCCAGCTCTATTGTCGTCAACGATCAGGCAACAGGGCTGTGTCTTTGGGGTTACCGTGAAATTTGATTCTGACGCAGTTCAACTGGTGCGTAGGTCCGCATCGAAACACGACTCAACTGATGAATGCCAGATAGCTGTGCGGCGATGTGACCGTGGTCTGCAATTTGATCGCAGCTTCAGAACGGACTCAAGCTGTAGGCTTGCGCCTTTGATTCTCAGGGAAAATCGACTAAAAAGCCAAGAGACACGAAAGCATCGTGGAAAAAGTTTCTCTCCAAGAATCCGAAGCCAAAGAAAATTCTACTACCATAAGAACTTTCTATCTTCTCCCAAAAATTGAAAGATCTTGTCTCTTGCTATTTGAAAACTCCTCGCCGTTTGCCGTTGAGTATAATAAGACTCGTAGTCTATAATATATATTGTACGTCTATAGTGGATCTCTCATTCACCACGAAGGTAGATGCCCAAAATAAATAAAATGTCTACGCCGTGCTATAGCTCATTATCAACGTGCAAAATGAACTGCTAAAAAACTCAAACAACACGCAGGTCTAGGCTTCCACGCGCGTTGGTGGCGTTCAATCCCTAAAACGCACTCTCGCATTCATTCCGTTTCAATTAGCGCGAGCAGGAAAAGCGTCTGCGACGTTCCGCGGAGATCTAGTGGAGTGCTTATGCGCGCCAGGCCCTGGACTGTGCGTTGTAGATCAGCATTGGCCGCGCGGTGCGAACGTGAGACGAACGCTCAGCAGGCAACGCTTCTAAATATTATAGCGCGTAGGCTTATCGGAAGTAGTCGAAAGTAGTCGATATTTTAAAGCTGGTTAAACACTTACTGCTAGGCTTACTCTGCATTAGGCGCATTCCGCATTAAGTGGAAAAAATGATCGGAAGAATAATTGTATGTTATATAGCTGGTTTAAGGCAATCGTGGGGGTGATGCATTTTGTGTAAAGTTGAAAACAAAATAGGAAAATAGGCTACTTAACGGTTATTATAATAAGTTGAGTCTATGGCTGACATCAAAGCCAATGATGCTGCGATTGCACGCTGCTGCTGCTGCTGCTGCTGCTGCTGCTATTGCTGCCTCTGATGTTGCTGTTGCTGCTGCTGCGATTAAAGCCAGAGAATTCTGAATGATAAGAAATCAAATGTAACACCGTAAGCGTCATCATCGCATAAGATGTCAGTGCTTGCGTCAGGACAGGGGGATAGCATTCGGGATTAATCTCTGACCCCCTTTCTCGATCCGTCACACCGATGCATTTTATCATCCATTTATGACTGGGCGCGCATCGAAGTGCTAATATAAATTGCAAGCCGATATAGTTCCTAGCATGTACATCAGTTAATTGAGTATTGTTTGGGGAGAAGGATTCAATCCGCTAACTTACATGATTGGTTTGAAACTTCGGCAGCGTGAAATGAAGAATTATAACTTCTCACAAATTTCCAGCGTCTCTGCGAAACACTACAAATTGGTCAATGATCTCTTCATCGATTGGTTCAAATCGATCAGTGATCGCTTGACGGCAAGAAGCGGTTCGATCTGAAAAGGAGCCCCGTGGAAACACGACTCCCTACTTGCACAGTTTGAAGGGTGGGGCAAAGTAGGCTTATGATATTCACTCCTCAATTTTTAAATCTCTAAAAACTGAAAAACTCTAATATTTCAGTCTCTGTTATGAATGGCAAGTCAATATTCCATCCTCCCCTCTTCCTCACTTTTAGAATCATGCCCGGTTGGCCGCTGACTTTGATGAGAATTATGTCTAGCCGCATGACTGAGTTCTAACTCACGAACACAAAGTTTAAGACGTGGCGTACAGATTTATACTCGCCCCCAGATATTGAGTTATTGCAGCGCGGCACGGCTTCAAAGGAGAAGCGAATAACGAGAATAGTGCAGACTCAGTCATGGACGTCGACTTGATGGGTTGAATGGGATGGGGAAGGGGGATTGGGGGGGGGGGGGCTACATGTTAAAAAAACTTTGGATACAAGTGTAATACATTAAGTACTTCATTGCATATAAATGTACATACATGCATGCAATCAGTACATTAATTTTTGTAACAAGAAGGAGAAACAAATTAAGTTTCGCCTACAACTCTGGTTGGTTTCAAAAACATGCAATTTGTAGCGTACAACGTAATGATCAGGATAGCGGCTACTTGTCCTGATGAATACAACTATAATTGATTGCTTGACAATATGAAACACAACTCGTAATAATTTTACATGTACAATATTCACGTCTGCCTGCTTTAAAAACTGTCTTTAGCAGCATAGGTTCACGCGTTAATAGCTTAATCAGAACAATCAACTTCTCCTGCTCCCGAGTCAGTTTCATCCAACGGCAAGTCAATGAAGCATATTTTGCTTCTCTTGTGTTATGGCCGTGTTGGAGTAAGCTGATTTATAAGCTCATCGCCGCGTGGTGATGATCACTTAGCTTCTGGCCCACAGGCTACCAACACACACACAAACTTAACACGGAAACAGTCTAAGAAAAAAGTATTCATCGCAAGATAACACAGTTTTAAACAACCGACAAGTGTGCTAGTTCTGAAACGCTAAATCGTCTAATCAGTTTCTACAATACGGTGCATGGGGGGGGTCATGACAGGCCTACTATTTTCTATTCTTTTCTATTCTTTTTCTATTCTATTTCCTTCTATTTCCTTCTATTTCCTACTATTTCCTAGGCAACATGGCATAAGAAAGGTTAATATATCAGTCATATTCTTCATCACGCACCTCACCGGTCATTTATGTGCACTCAAATATAATATTGAGGCGTGGTCGAAAGCAGCTGTTCTATATAGGCCTTCTAATAAAAACGATAATTAAAGCAATTGTTATTACGGCATCGATTGATGCTATAATAACGTAATAAGGTGCACAGTTGTGTGGGTCACCAGGCTATTAGCTCAATAAAGTATGAGCTAATAGCTCACTAGAGTCACGCGCTTATCAGTTTATTTGACATCTATGTTCACTTCGACACTTTCGATTAAATAAAGATGCCAGGACTGCGCATCGCACAAATCGTCAGATCGTTGCGATCTAGCACTTCCTTTCTCAAAGCGACTCGCCTAATACTCACTCAGCAAGTCATTACACCCATTAGCAAGGTGTTACACTTCGTCAGCCACTCTCGTGCAACATTATCAAACTTTAAATAATATCAATGAACTGTGAAAATTGTGCGTGTTTGTTATAATTTTTTCTCTTAGATATCAGATACCAGGATCGTAGAGTAGGGGGGTTGTCGGGGTTCAACTCCCCCCCCAGAAACATAGAAAAAAGTAATTTTTGTTTATCCCCCGCCCTCCCGAATTTTGATTCCTCTCCCAAAATTAGTCAAACTCTTTCCTTCGATGACCGTAAAAGAGAACATAGGACTTAAAAATTGACAAGTACTGTTAGGCCTAATTATGGCGTCACTTATTTCCGCCACCCGTCCTCCTTTTCCCCAAGTTCGATCAAACCAGGAGAGAAAAATTTTCGTCAGCACTCTCCCCTTTTGCCAGTTCGGGTAGTGAGTCAAAATTCAAGCCTCCACCCCCCTCATTTTAAATTGTTCACCCTACGGCCCTATCAGAAACACTTCACCATACGGCCGTATCAGAAACACACCACCATACGGCCGTATCAGAAACACACCACCATACGGCCGTATCAGAAACACACTGCATAATAATGTAAGATTCTGTTATCAGCATCTGTCAAATTTCACATTGATTGAATAACGACTCAAACCTAGTAAGTTGGTACCGTTGTTATGGACCTAGATTCGAGGAGCGTTGTTATACCAGTATAGGCGGTCAGTGGGCGACTTTGCAATTTACGCCGAAAGGTTGTTGGCTCAAGCAATGATGCAATAGACCTGTCGTGAATGCGATGCTTTACTTTTATAGGCGGCCATGACGCGTACTCATGTAAACCATAGCGCAAAGAAAGGTTAGTTGCAGCGCAGTGAGAAGCCTGCAGTGCTTGTCGGAAATGTCTAGAGCCCGTACGTCAGGTCTACGACTTTCAGGAAATAAAATGGCGCTAGATAGCCCACTCCGGCCTTAATAATTTAGCTATAATGATAGATTGTGGATAAGTTACATACACACATAGGCCTACATCAGGCAACTCGCTGTTATATCATAGCGATGCTGCATGTGTAAACAACAGGCTCTCTGATGGCAGACAATTCAAACAAATAGAACTGTGCTCCATCTCGAATCTCTATACCTTAATCAACAGCATGTCCAGCGTATAATGTCCAAACGAAGAACTCTAATAAATCTTCGCATTACACGAGACTAGTAAGTAGTCTAGGCGCGCAGCGTGCACTGAGTACACTTTAATGCACAACATACCTGGCCTCACACGCACAATGCGCATTGCTTCACAATATAACTCCTCCTGTCGATTGCAAAAATACACTGGTGCACGATCAAAAGTGCTTTTTATTCGTCTGGACTTCACGACGCGTTCGTATAGCGCTTGAAAGTGTGCGTTCATATGTTGTTGGACTACCATGTACAGGCTATCAGAGTTCGGCTCCTTTAGGCTCAGAGTTCGGTCTTCCATTATGCAATTGCATTAAAAGGCCCGTGCCGACAAGCGCGCGTTATTCACGAATGTAGGCCACCAGTAACTGTTGCTGTTGTACAGCCTGTACAGTGGATCGTTGTAACTTGTAACTACTGCATAGTAAGCTCCGCCGATAAAAGACGAAGTGATGCAGATTAGTTATTGACAACACCGGAGTTGTCAGGACTGACCGCCTGGCGAGAGTAACAGTAACTTACGCTGCTACTCTTGATGTACTGTACTGTGTGGCATTGTAATACAGCCATTGAAACCTTATTACCGACTACATGTATATAGTTGAGTATTTAGTCTGCGATCTAAATTCAATAGCATAGTTTATTTAGGCTCGTGCAATAGGGTATGCAGCAGTTTTTCATCGGATTTAGAATGGAAACCGAGCAAGTTTTGAGAACTTTAGTTGGACTATACAATAGACATGTACGAATTGTACGTGTGCTTAGCTCACGGACCTACTTGATCAAGTAACTACGGCACTACCGCCCACTACGGTGTTGAGTGGCCATGAGGGTGAGCTATTAAAAAATGAAAACACATTTTGAAGCAACCTGCCACTTATCTTTATAAAAATTGTGTACGAGCTCATTAAACATAGATTTATGTCCACCGGGCAACCACTTGCCAGCTAGAAATTATATTTTTATTAGACTCTCGGTTTCATAAAATTATGACTTTGATTGTCCGCCCAACAGCCTACGTTGAAACACTCCAGCTCAGTGTTCGTGAAGTCGTTCGTAGCGTCGCGCAATGAGCCGGGCACACGATAGCGATTGAAACAAAACTTCAATACTATCGGTGTTTATGACATTTACGTAACTTTTCTAATAATTGCGCGCAGTGACACAGCTTATGTTTCGAGAAGAAAAGCGCGCGCGCTGCGTTGCGCCTGCTTTGATAGGCCTATTACCTGAACTTAGGGGTACAACAATCATTTGCGTGTAAGGGCAATTTTTGGCGTACTGCACGCCGTATACGCCTTCCGTACTTAACACTGCATGGATATACAAGGTGTATCCCGATTAACAAAATGCCGCTGACCCACTGAGCCTCAATATTTTTGTCCCATGATCAGGTTGACTGAAGTGAACACCCTTGAGCTATCTGAGTAAGTGGTCTAATCAACAGACCCCGCGATGTCTAACATAACGGCCATCCTGCACGTCCACTGCCACCCGGCGGTCACGATCGACCGGGTCGTCACGCCCTTCTGGTACGTGAGTGGCATCAGCGGCAACCTCGTCTCCGTCTACATCTGGCTGCAGACGCGCATGCACGGCAACAACAGCTCGGCCATCTACCTGCTGGCCCTGTCCGTGTCCGACACTGCCTTCCTCCTGCTGCACCCCTGGCACGAGCTGAGTGACGCATGGGGCTGGAAGACCGTGAGGCGGCGCGGGATCTGCGAGGTGTTCGCATGGGTCTTCATGGTATCGCAGTACCTCGCGCCTGTCTTCGTGCTCGGCTTCACCGTCGATCGGTTCATAGCGGTGCGATATCCCTTCCAGAAGGTGGGTCTCACGATCGGAATCAGTTTAGTTGAGAATTTTATTTATTGTTAGATCTTGTAACATATATTTTTTTAAGAATTAGATTGGCCCATGTTATGCGTTGGTTGTGAGTGATTTTGTGATTCATGTTGATCCTCTCACGCGCACGACGTGTCGCCAGTGTACTTGCACGTGGTCAGCCCGGCACGGCAATACTGGAATTTTTACAAGATCACATATTTTGTTACGAAATGGATCGGTCGCCGAAAATGCTCATCCATCGCTCCAGATGAAAAAAGCAGCACTTTGTTTGTTGCTGCGGCTCAATTAGTTCATAAACCGTTTGAAGGGGGTTTTTGACTATGAGGTTAGGGCAAAATGTCGCAGCTATAAACATTAACATTGACCTCTTGCAAATTTGCCTTTTCACCACGCCCCTCCCCCGTGGCGTTACCTCTCCGTTTAATAGTCTATCGCATTATATAGTTGTAGGAATTGACACCTCAGCGTTCAAATACGTATAGTCTCGAATGATCTCACTGTAACAAATTTAATGCCCCCGCTGTCATGCAACTGTAAGTTATTTGCGCCATCCGGTCTTCACTTGACTCCATTACGCAATTAAAATTAATATCAGGCGGCTTGATTATGTTTTATTATTTTCAGTCAATTGAATAGATCTGCCAAAGTTCGGCTCTCTATGTCCTGGACCCGGACGTGGTTAGATTTACGCCTCTAATTTAGCCCGTCGCCTACAGAATGTTATCGGGGCGAATTAGTTCGACAGATTAACAACACACTCGGTTGTGTCGCGATAAACAAGGCCGTCATATTCGTCTCTTGTCGAGATATATGGCGCCATAACTAGACTCATAAAGATCAGCGTGAACCTAACTGTGGCGGGCGTACCCTAACTTTGACTAGCGATTTACTCTGATCGGTTTTGCTGGTGTGACTAGCTACTCTTGGCGTAGGACGTGCTCTGATCATTAGAAGGACGGATCTAGGCCCTAGATCGCGAAACTGGTCGACAAAATATCTTCCCCTAGAATCTAGGGGGAGATTTTGGTCAAACACTTTCGCGACGAAAGATGCGATAACGTCAATTTGTGAAAAACATCAGTATTGTCGTGCGGAACTGGCCACGCTACAACTACAGGGCCATACGCCGTGTGTGTGACAGGCTCGATGACTGGCGGTAAACGTAGTGGTACTCTCTGTCAGCCAAGGCGTATTTTCAACGTGCACTTGTGCACAGAATATGCAGCTATGAATTAATAGGTGTAGTTATGAAATCTGATCTGTGTGTGCAGCTCTACAGTTTAAACCGTGCAGTTGTTAATTCGAGGCAAAACAATAATTCAAATGTATAAATATCGGTGAATTCGCCCCCTTCTCGGCTCTTTAGCTGTGCACGGCAGAGAAAAGTCTCCGTCAGTACACCCCCTCCTCCTCTCCCCCCCTTCCCCCCGGTCGCGATTTTTCTAGGTGTAGATGGGCATCTCCGACGAGGGGCCTGAATGCCTTCAAGTGTCTGAAACACGCAGCATTCTAGAACGCACCTCTGGCTGATAACAGAGCGCGAAGACAACTTGTCGAAGTGCTTAAAGGAAGCGTTGCGCAGTGCGTAACTTCTGCAAGGGAAATTCGAACTGAAATAGACATTATTCAGTGCGAGATTAGTCGCGTGCGATGCCATTTCGTGGAACTAAAATTCGCCTTGATGCAGAATTCGTTTAAAATAGGCATACATAAGAAGCAGCAGCTGTGAACGAGGCTACTCAATGACCTACATCTATTCAAATGTACGTTGCGGTAAAAATCTAGCGAAAGCGAGCTAAATTTCACTGATTCGTGCGCTGTTAAGTTACAGGCTGCTGCCGTACCATGTTATGCCTAAATGATAAAAGGTTGCATTAAATTTGTCTATATTTCTGGCAAAATGGTTTCTAGAACTGGATCTATTGTAGGCCTCGCTATTGTATTACATATTTTCACACGCCCTATTTTCCAATGCACCGGTATTATTGGTTCAAAGGCGGTATAATCTCGCACAATGCAAACACCATGACGTACGCGTCTGAAGGCATGTCTTGCTGCGTACAGACTAGATGGCACTTTGTACCGCACCGCACAGCATCAACCGGTGTGTCTGGTATTACTTGAACAGCTGTTGGAAGTTTGCGCAAGTTGAACAACGCCGTAGAAGTCGTAGAGTGATGAGTAGTTGTGAACGTTACTCTCTTCATGTCTCCCGTATTATATGATACTGTTATGCGCGCATATCGTCAGTCTGAAACTTCATTTTTGCATCCAACATCAACGTGTAAGGACTGTAAGCAGTTGTAAAACAGCCGTTACTGTGGCAGCAACGATGCGCGCAATGAAAGCGAACGATCAGGTTTGTTATCACAATCGGGCGCGTCATAAACGTCATACATCAGCGAGGGATACGAGATAGTTTGGATAACGGCTCGAATCCAAGCGCGCAATCAGTGTATCCATCCTCTAAGCTGCGCTTCCGCGCAATGGCGCACCTCAGAACATAGTGCAGAGAAAGCGATGGTCACGTGTAGCGCAGCCGCTTCGCAGTGGGATAATAAAATAAAAGGGCAAATAAGTTAGTGGGAATTCAGTAACATAGTTCTACGAACTTTTATCGCCCCACAATCGACATAAGTCGAACTTGATGGTCAGACGAATGTTATACATTTGGGTGGATCTAAAGCTTGGAGATGATCTGTCTCTCGGTTCAAACTTTAAAAATCGTTTTAACTTTAAGGTGGGAATGCCGCTGCGCGCGGCCCCGAGCGAGAGCGCGGGAAATTATGCAAAGACCTGCACGCGTATGTTGTAGCATTGCTAGATGAATTATTTCTCTGCAGACCGAAAGTGTTTTATAGCATTGCTGTCGTATAACGATAATTTAAACAGAAGGAGATTCCCGACACGTCCCTGGGGAGCCACTGGTCCTGGATGTATAAAGCTGGCAGTCAGCCTGCACTGCTGAACACACCTCGTGCTGATTGACACATCGATGAGGAAGGGCAACCACTAACTTACTCAAGTGGAGCATCCTAACAGGGATGTAGGCCTATCTTTGGTGAAAGATCATGCCGGCTCATGGGGAAGGTTAATTAGTTAACCTTTCTCAAAAAATGAACGAAAAGAAGGGGGGGGGTGGTCCAATATTACTTGTATATTTAGTATCCTTCATTTGAATTAAGGAATATAATCAGGTTCCCTAGTTAGAATGTCAGTTTCAGTCCCCGGAAAGTAACATACCTGTTTGTATAGGCATACGTCAGACAACGTTAGAATCAGCGCTAGTGCTGTATTATTGCAACTTGCTGTAGCTTACAGTGTGGCTGTAGAGTTGCTTCTGCATGGTCTGCGTAGTCAATTTGATTAGTTATCCTTCAAAAAATGTGTATCCTTCAATTTATTTTTCGAAAATAAGGCCAGTTCATTGCCAATAGGAAACGAACAAATGAAGTTTTCATCAGTCGAACTCCTCTGGTCACACTGCTCGTGATTCAGTGCGACAACTGTTTACATCACCAGCATAGCAACCGCCCATTGAATCACAGGAAGGTATACAACTTAGAAGGCGCAAGTATAGCAATACTCTTTCTTCCTGTCTTATGGCAGTGAACGCCTGCGAAAGCTAAAAGACTAAAGATCATCCACGACAATTAATGCTTTGGGAGTCTCTTTTCAATACTTAAAATTTATTTTCCCTCCATCACTTGCCAAACTACCCTCATGCATTTTCAATGTCACAGAAATAGGCCTGAGTTCTTGCGTCCCGAATATCTCTTCAGCCGGACGAAGGCTCCGCTTTATCTCTATCGCTCATCGTGCGTCTCATATGCGGGCGTCTTCGCGTCGGTCCGAATTTCATTGCAGATTGAGATAAAAAGAGAATCTGTCTGCGGACTGCAGCTTAGAGTTCCCCGGGCGAGTCGTAAAAGGCGAGTAGAGAACAGAAGGGACAGTTCCTTAGACTGCAATATACCTCGTCACTACACACGATCCTTAAACCCCGCATCAGTCGCTTCGGTCCCAGTTCCGTAACAAGGGTCAATCAAAACAAATATGTTTCGAGAAGATATCTGGCGCCAGGGGCGAAGTCTGAAAATGGTGCCCCCTTCATATGATTTTCTTTGTTGAAACTCACAACCGCGAAAGGGGGATGCTGACAATATTTTTTCTGGCGCACTATGGAGAGGACCGCCCTTTTTGACGCACCCCCTCCCGCTTATTATGTAAAAAAAAATAGAGCCCCTCAAAATTACTATGCCAAAATCATCAAACTTGATATCCATTATCTCCCCCTCGACCTGTTTGCACCTGGCACCCGGGGCTGCTGCCCAATACCCCTCCCTCCCCTCCGTCGCTACGCTGCTGGTCGGTCAAACAGTACTGATATTTTCGTGACGCAGCTTAAGACGCGAGGTTTAGTCGTGTTCACTTCGTTCCGCTGTCCTCTCGTGGGAGGCTCTGTCTGTGTTGCGAGGCTCGCGTTGCGTCATCGGACGTCCGGGAACTGTGCCGCGGCCCTGACAGTGGGATATGAGAGGAATGCGTGGATCACTAGAGAGTTCTGATCCCATTGATCTGTGCGTTGTCGCTATACCCTGGGCGCGCACTGCGCAGACGTGACACAGCCATCTAGGTCCAGAGCTGGTGGCAGCCCTGGTGAAAGCTACTCCCGCAAGAGGATATTACTTTACGGGTGTTCCATGAGTCAGTGTCAGCACGCCTACTTTAATATCAAATCATATATCTATCTATTTGAATATTGAGTGGGCATGTATTTCGTTCAGTAACAACTACGACATCCAGTCGACAAAATCTTAGATTGAGCCAGCATTGGAAAAAGTATCCTTCACGGTAAGAAAACTGGGGTTATCAAAATGAAACTGGATGGCGAGCCCCTTTGGCTGTTTCCCCCGCAAGCTGAAAAACAAAGAACTGGCTCAGATCTCCTCGGGCGAGGAGATTCCTCAATTTCGGAGATCCGAATTTGTGGGACAAGACCGTCGCAGCTTTAGCATGTTAGTGTTGAAAACGCGCATTTGAGACCTACAGGCTGGCTAGATAACCTGTTAGCTGAATATCGGTAACATGGCTTCAGTGGCACGTGGGATTTCCTTCTGGTCAGGAAATACAAAAAGAGTAGGCCAATTATGTTCCCCTCTACTGCCCGACGGTGCCCGTATCCGCATTGACCTAAGCACTCATTAATTAATGCGTGCTTTTCGCTTCACTCTTGCCTACAGATTTCAGATCTAAATCATGATCATGCGTTCTGGGTCTTTTGTGACAAATTTTCATTCGATTTTCTTAGATTTTTCTGTTCGTTCAAAGCTGGAGTTTTAGTTTCCGCATATGTCCGCTGAGCTTGTTTCTCAAAACTGGTTTAATAAATCTACACCGGCACTCTGATCCTAATCCAAAATCGATCCACTCTTTAGACGCGGTGTGTACGGCTGGCGTTCTGCAAACAGCGATCTTGTCTCGAGTGCGAATGTGCACAAACGCTTGATTGGAACACTTGCATGTATAAGAAAACCTCTGCTTAAATAGACGAACGCTGTTGGTTTTTAATTTTCTAACAGAGACATTGAGATCCTTGAATATAGTCCCCTGATAAGACATGCACGTAGGCTTGAGTGTAACCTGAACAAATTAGCGATCTTTTTGAGACTACGTTGCAGGCAATTTTCCTGCATCAGTTCTATAGCCTATAAGTCTCGAAAACAAGTATTTTATTTTGAGGCAAGTTTTCCTCGTCTAAGATGTACACTACACGACCCTCAGGTTCATTCTATTGTTTATCCGTCCTGTGTTGAAAAGTGGTTGAAGTGAAACTTCTTGCTACCTCGATTCCGCTTCAGTAAATCTTCCTATACCAACTTAATCCAACCGAAGGTTAAACTGAAAACTGTTGCTTGTTTTTAAGTTTTTATTATAAAAATGTACCAACGAGGTCAAGGGCTAAGCAGGCAGGCTCCAGCATGCTGCCGCGTGACAGGTCCCTGGCATCTAACTTGGTTGCCAGGGATTTGACATCTAAGAAATATATTTGAGTCAGTGCAAAAGAAAGAACAACACCACCATGGCTGTCCATTTTTCTTATCACCACTATACATGTATAGGCTGCAATTTTCCAGCTTCCAAAAGAACGAAGGAAAAGCAATAACAAAACGTGCGCCTTAAGACTACTGTAATCATGGTCGGAGGATTTAAAAAAAAAATTTAGAACAAGTACGTGATTGAAGGTTTCACGTCAGCCAGCGAAGTTCAATTGCGTGACGTGAAGGCACCGCTATTTATCAAAGAGAATCTTGCGTGACCCCAAGTCAGATGTCATGTGAAGCTAAAGGAAGGAAACTCTCTATTTCTGTCGCCTCTCTCGTCCATTAGAGGAGCCGTGTCGTGTGCACAGCGATCAGCCTTCAATAAACATTGGACAGCGGTAGATTGGAACTTTCTTTGCGTGAAAAACTGAATCACTTCAAGCCAGCGCGTGTGCTGGCTCAGCTCGTGTTGCTGTCGACGGCTAACCTTTAACGAGCTAAGAGTATTTTGAGATTTGCATAATATTTTTTCTTACTTAATGGGACGTCGCCTGGCGAATGCCATTTATCGTTGAAAGTGTTTAAATCTGTTGAAAAATGTTGCAAAAATGTTGAACAATGAAATTGTTTTCATGTAAAAATTGTTGATAGTTTTAGTAGTCAATAGTTGAGCATTAGGCTACCAGTACTCGGACACATTAGGCTACCAGTACTCGGACACATTAGGCTACCAGTACTCGGACACATTA